>JAKWJD010000647.1:0-53781 GCA_027705065.1 Solanum peruvianum
CCACTAGGTCCTCCGGAATAACGGCCTCTACCATGACCACCTCTACCTCTGACTATGGGAGGTCTGTAACTCTGTTTTGGACAATACCTCTTACTGTGTCCCGTCTCCCCACATCCATAACACTCTCTGGATTCAAGGATCGGTCTCTCAGAGAAGTGTTGACCGGTCTGAGGTGGACCCCCAACTACAGTCTGTAGTGAAGACTGAATGGGTCGAACTGAGTAACCTCCGGAACCCTGTCCTCTAGAGTAAGAACCATTAAACTCACCTCCCTTTCGAAACCTATTTGATGTCAATGTCGTGGAGAAGTCATCGGGCTTCACTTCTATCACGAAGTCTACCACCTCTTGGATGGATTTTGCAGTAGCCGCTACCTGTAAGGCTGAAATCCGCAATTCTGACCTCAACCCCTTCACAAAACGGCGAATCCGCTCTTGTGGACTGAAACAAAGTTGAGTGGCATACCTGGATAATGCACGAAACTTAGCCTCATATGCATTAACTGACATCCTACCTTGCTCTAGGATCAAGAACTCATCCCTTTTCCTATCCCTCAAGGTCCGGGGGATATACTTCTCCATAAACAAGCTAGAGAATGAGGCCCAAGTAATAGGTGGTGCCTCTGTTGGTTGACACTCAACATGTGACCGCCACCACATTTTGGCGTTCCCTTGAAACTGGTAACTCACGAACTCAAAACCAATTGTTCTACTATACTCATCTTATGTAGTAGCTCATGACAATCAACCAGAAAATCGTAGGCATCCTCTGATTCTGCACCCTTAAAGACTGGAGGTTTTAATTTCAAGAACTTACTGAAAAGTTCATGCTGATCATTTGTCATTATAGGCCCAGTAGTCAGACGAGGAAATATGCCTATTTCCAATGAGGCATCCATGCGGGGAGCCATAGTA
The DNA here is from genome assembly GCA_027705065.1 of Solanum peruvianum. Lineage (NCBI taxonomy): Eukaryota > Viridiplantae > Streptophyta > Magnoliopsida > Solanales > Solanaceae > Solanum > Solanum peruvianum. The sequence goes on from JAKWJD010000647.1 coordinate 915, forward strand.
GCCGCATGTCGTATCTCTGAAACCGGAGGTGTTGGTGCAGAAACCACTGGAGGTGCCTGACCCTGATCAGATAACCCGCTAAGATAAGCAAGAACCTGATTGATCATCTCTGGGGTAGGTTGGGGTGGCAACTCCTCATTTTGCACTTGTTCATTCTCCCCTTCCTCACCCTCTCTTATCACCTCCTCAGTCGGTGGAGGAGTCACCGCCCTAGTATCAGATGGGCTAGGTGCTTGTCCTCTTCCTCTAGAGGACGTCCTCCCACGACCTCTTCCACGGCCTCTTGCCACTGCTCTTCCTCGAGCTATAGCCCCAGTGGCTGGCTCAGATGCACCCTGTCTTGCCGGTGTCGGTGTTGATGTTGGCGCAGTCGTTGCTCTAGTTCTAACCATCTGCGAAATAGAGTGAAGATTGTCAGATACCAATTTGTATCACCTAGATACCAATTGGATTAAAGTAGTAGCACGAAAGAAAGAAAGAAAGAATGGAATTTTCCTAAAGTCTTATAGCCTCTCAGAGAAAAGTAAAGGCGTCCCCCTACCGTTCCATAAGACTCTACTAGACTCGTTCTTGTGTGATGAGACCAACGAACCTAATGCTCTGATACCAAGTTTGTCACGACCCAAAACCGAGCCGCGACTGGCACCCACATTTACCCTCCTATGTGAGCGAACCAACCAATCTAATCCTTAACATTTCAATGTATATCAACAGAGAATAATGCGGAAGACTTAAACTCATTAATAAAAACGATTCAAAAACTATTATTATCATCCCCAAAATCTGGAAGTCATCACCACAAGAACATCTATCCTCGAATTACTAAACTAAGAGTATCTAAGAAAACAAAAACAAGTAAAAAGCTAGTCCATGCCGGAAGTTCAAGGCATCAAGACTTGAAGAAGAAGATCCAGTCCAAGCTAGAACCATTAGTTCACCCTGAAGATCCGGTGTGACGAAGACTGGCTAGAATTACTGTTGAGTTGAAGACGACGGCACGTTTGCTGCACTCCACAAATAACAAAGAAGAAAACATAAAAGTAGGGGGTCATTAAAACCACAAGTACTGAGTAGATATCATCGGCCAACTCAAAATAGAAGATAATATATATCAAGTAATATTATAAAGTCAACTATGATGCTTAACATGTAGCAACAACAAGTACTATATCATTAACAATTACCGTCAAGTTCAAACATGAGGACTCAAGCCTCAATACCATACTCATTTGGGAATTGGGTTCATTAGATTGGGTATATTTATCATCTTTCAAAATTCAGTATCTTTCTTCCTCTTGTGTCGGTACGTGACACTCCGATCCATATCCTACCCTGGTGCCGGAACGTGGCACTCCGATCCTCATATACTATCCTGGTGTCGGAACGTGACACTCAAATCCTCATTCTATCCTGGTACCGGAACGTGGCACCCGATCCATATTCTATCCTGGTGTCGGAACGTGACACTCCGATCCTCATATAATATCCTGGTACCGGAACGTGGCACCCGATCCATATTCTATCCTGGTGTCGGAACGTGACACTCCGATCCTCATATACTATCCTGGTACCGGAACGTGGCACCCGATCCATATTCTATCCTGGTGTCGGAACGTGACACTCCGATCCTCATATACTATCCTGGTACCAGAACGTGGCACCCGATCCTCTATTTCTATCCTGGTACCAGAACGTGGCACCCGATCCCCTAATGCATCAAGCCTTTTTTTATACTAAGGCATCATCAATCTCATTATATAATTTATCAAGCCTTCTTTTACACCAAGGCATCATCATTAAGAAGTGAATTAGGGTTTCTTCAAGATTTAGGATTCAATAGCTTCATCATGCTTATTTTATCACAATTTCATAATCACAATCATCCAAGCATACAATTAAGCACATAGCAGGGTTTACAATACTATCAATACATATCATTCGCTATTAAGAGTTCACTACGAATATCGTAAAAACCATAACCTACCTCCACCGAAGATTTTGATCAAGCAAGCAATTTCCCAAGCTTTGTTTCTCTCTGTTCATTTCGTTCGACCCTCTCTCTCTCTCTCTCTTTGTTCTTTCTATTTTCTTTATTCAAACCCTCTTCCTTTTACCCTAATTAACATATAATTAAGTGTAAAATATGACAATAATACCCCACTAATTAACTCAAAGTTACCTCTTTTATCCCCCAAGAAATTGAGTTATTAACATAAACCCACGAAATAAATAATTATGGCAGGAATAGTCCAAAACGTCCCTTTAAAACATAACCAGAAATCCAACTCCGACTGGGATTACGCAACCTGTGACGGCCCGTCATGCAGGTTCGTCAGAGACTCGATTTCCTTAAGGAGTCTATGACGGCCCGTCGTACCTACGACGATCCGTCCTGAACTTACGTCACGACGTTCAGAGACTCGTTCCCTGTACCAAATTCTCAAGAGTTAAAGTGTTTTGAAACGGGGGCTCACGATGGTTCGTCGTACCGGTGACGGTCCGTCCTGCAGGTCCGTCACAAAGTTCAGAGAGTCAATTTCAGTACTCAGATTTCAGAATTCCTAAGTGTTTTGGAACGAGACACCCTCGACGGTCTGTCGTGCTCACGACGGTCCGTCGTGGTGTCCGTCGTATCAGCCAGTTTTTCCAGAAATAAAATATGCTGCTCAAAACGACTAAACAGGTCGTTACAGTATATGACCGAGCCGTCGTGGTGCCTACATATCCTGTCGAGGCAGGAATCAGGTCAAATGTAGTTCCAATCTTGTGGATGATGAGTGCTGCAAAGAATCTGAAAGATTATCAGTAGAAAATGCAATATGGACATGATGAAATATGAAAATGGTATTCCTTGCTATATTTAAATCCTAACAACAAGACATATCACATTTTTGGAATGGACAATCCAATGAAGTAAAATAGGCGTCTCACACATATAAGACTAACTTAATAACACTTTTTATAATGAACCGCTCAAAAGACAATTTGTTTTTCAAAAATAAATGTGATGAGATAGTCAAATCTTCACCACAATTAGTACCAACAGTTAGGATTGCAAGTAAATCTGTTTTTTTTTAAATATTGAATTAAGGTAATTCCTACAGCTTAAGGTGGTACCTAAAATATACTTAAGGATCAACAAGATCTGTTCATCTTGTTTCAAACAAAGGTTTTGAATTATATCAATCCTCATGTTTCAAGTGCCCTCACGACAAAGGCTAGTCCTATTTCACACATATTTGAAACATTTGATTGTAGGGCATTTTTCAATGTGTACTCACACTCACAAGAATGTTCAATGCACACAACTGTGATACCATAAGCTTGACCCTTATGTAAATCTCAATTAATGTGAGAACATTTGAAACGAGATCATGTAGGGCTTGCCATTTTCTTGTAACGTAGGCTTAGGGATGGATAGGATATGTATTTGAGATAAAAGTGACTTAATTCCTCCTTGAGCGTTCCACAGAATTTGTGCTCTTAATAATTGGTACCCTTTTGACGTCAGATCCTCTTCATTGTTCTCTCACCTTTCATCTTCTTTTGAATTCTCATTTTTAACGCTTTTTTAGCTCTCTTTTTTATCTTTTGTCTTCTTCTCTTTTTTCTTCTTCTTTTGAGTCCTTATTCATTAGAGCTTTTCTTTTATTCACTTCTTTATTATAATAATTTTTTCTTTTTTTGTTGGAGTATTTTCCTTCCCATCTTTCAATGACCCTATAAGGGTATTTTTTTACCTTTCTTTATTTCTTCCACTTTTTTTTCCTTTCTCTCTTTTCTCTAGAGGTATTTGCTTCTTTTATTTTGGGAGACTCAACATCTTTGTTTTTGGAAATTTCAAACATGAATTTCCTCTGATAATTTTCACATTCTAGGTGCAATCAAGAAGGTTGGACCAAGAGAGGATAGTGCTTGTAAGCACTCAAAACGGTTAGTGGTTGATATGTGGTTGTCCAAATAAAGGTTTCAGGCTCAAAATGGGAAAACTAGGGATTAATGTAATCTGGTAGGCTTGGAAAGGCAGAATCGGATCAAAAAAGGCCTACAATCATTTCTCAAACAAAACATTAATCATAATTTCACCTCGAATAACATTCAAGTCAAGATTTAGATCAACAATGTAAGACAATTGAACTTTGATCAAAATCTCACCACACAATGCACATGAAACGTATGGTTAGTTTTATTCTTATCTTGATTGCATGCAAGAGAATTTTCAAGCATCACAAAAGTACAGATAACAGGTACCACGAGAATCTATAGTTTACCGCAAAGTTAGACTTTTCCATCATATCGAATATATTTATATGCTCTTAACCTCATAGGTCCCGACAGAGTTGAAGACATGACTCTTACAGTATGTACAATTTTTTATTTTTTATTTTAAAGAAAAATTACCGTACCCGAGAAGGGCTGCCTATGTATCTCATTAAGATGACAATCAGGTACGCGTAGTTCGTGAAGATATGACTTGGAATATATGTACACAACTATTTTATAATTTTTTTTGAGAATATATATCGAACCCAAGAAGGTTGCCTACGTATATCATTAAGATGAGAATCAGTTGTGCATAGTTCACGTAGATATGACTTGGAAAATTGCAGAAACTATTTTAAATATTTTTTTTATTTTATTTTTGGAGAAGTAATACCGAACCCAAGAAGGGTTGCCTACGTACCTCATTAAAATGAGAATCAGGTACGCGTTATTCGTCAAGATATGACTTGGAAAGTATGCACAAACTAATATTGAAGCAAAGAAGGTTGCCTAAGTATCTCATCGAAATGAGAATAAGGTACGCGTAGTTCGTGCAAATAAGACATATAATAATTTAAAGATTTTGACAACTCAAAGAAATTCCTAGGTCTAGCGCCACTAAAAAATTATTAGTCATGAAGTTTTTTTTTTAACCTTTTTATTTTTTCGTACCAATCTGTTTTTAAGCCTCTTAATCGTCAATATCTATATTGTCTGTTCAATTTGCCATACAAATTTCTAAAGTAATTACTTGTTGTACTCTTTTCGAATGTTTTCTTGGATCCTTGTCTCTTCCAAATTTTAACGAGATCCAGACATCATTACGACCATCCCCGACTGATGTCGGGGACTGTATCCCTAGAAAAATATGAGTAATATGAGAGAGTAGGACCATCATGCAAAATAATAATAAAAATAAGTGGCCCTCATAGTCACATACTCCCCTGATTTATCATTTTGACTTGATATAATTGACAAATGCAAGGACTCTAATTTCACTAATCCTCTTGTCTTTTGCGAATTCGGACAAAGAATGATTTCTGAATTTGAACATTAATCAATTTTTCGCTGTGAAGAAGAATAACTCAAAATGTAACAGTTGGTAGTTCATGTACATAATGGATAATGCAAAATATCACACAAATAATGAATAAAACATATAAATATTGTTTTAATTAAAGACAAACTGAAATATATCACATAGTATACAAACAATTATTGTGCGTCCTATACAAATATGTGACCCTTTTATAACTAGGGTAGGCCTGTCGATTCGAAGGATGTACTGCGCCCTTTGACAATTTTGATTTTCCCCCAAAACACTTAGTACAATTTTATGAATAAATGAAATATAATTATGAAGTTAGGGGAAAAATAAAGAAGGAAAAAAAATACAAATATTAAATCCCATGTAGGTGTACCATCCTATTCTAAGACTTCGCCAAAGGGACTTCCTCTTGAAATTCTTGTCATCTCCGATTGTCAACACTTTTGGATGGAATGATAGTTTGTGAAAACTCAAGTTTGAAAAAAGTAAACTATTAAAATAACCTTCTAATTCAGATGGATAGTGGTTTGTCAAACGATGTATACATCCTTCAAATGACACACAATTATGATCGTCCTTTTAGGTTGGAAAGCATTATGGACTCAAGGTGGTCTTTCTAATAAACTCAACATGCCTTGGGTGTTGATCATCTTAGGTTGATGCTTAAATTTGGATTTGGTTAAGCTCTATGCTAGTTTACTAGGAGTAGGTTGTATTTATAGTGGAAAAGGTAACACAAGCGGACTACTTGGGCTGCGACAATTAACGATTGTTGAATATCAACTAGCCAACTACATTCGTCAGGATGCCTCGAGAATATTTTTGGTTAATGAACGACTGCGAACCCACATAATCTTCCTTTAATGGAAATGAATAATTGTCGTTTGACAATTAATATTATGCCATGAATGCAATGATAATACACACACAACAAGATAACTAATGAATAAATACAATATACAGATAATCAGCGAAATATAAAATACAAGGTATAACATAATGATACAACAAAAATTTCCTCAATTTGAAAAAATAAATAAATTCATATTGGTGAAAACCTCGAAAGCTCCCCAGCAGAGTCGCTATTCTGTTTACATCCCTACTGTATCGAAATAGGGCGAAATGTCTCGGTGACTCAAAATAAATAAAACTTTCAGTAAGAAAAATTTTAAAACGAGTAAAAGGATATTAAAAGGGGAAAGGGAGTTCAAAGGATTAAATGGAGTCGCCACCTAATTTTTAGGAAAAACAGGAAACCAATTATTAATTAACTTGAAAGAAATGTCTACGAACCAATTTGATTCTAGGTAAGGGGTTCAAGTTATTCCGAAGGGAACGGGTTAGGCATCCTTCGAAGTCCACAATTGTGGTTCCCGACTGAATTCATTTTTTTTTTCAAATTGAGGAGAATAAAATAATGTACAAATACAATAAACATGAAATATACACAATAAAATAAAATAAAATAATTATCGGCCTAATGTTTGTCTAACGTCAATATTCACATAAAAATGACATAAAAATATAATTCGAGCTTTTTCGAATAGCTTCAAGGAAGAAAGTTTTGGGTACCTATAAGCACACTCAATAAAAGTGTTAGTAAAGAATAACTATCATTAAAATTGAATAAACCTAATAACAATTTTAAAATAAAAATAAGTCTTATGAACATGGGAGGCCTTGGAAATTGATGTTAATTTCTTTATCGGCCAATTCCAACAATTAAAATTATATATAAACTTAAATTAGATTTCTGTCTTTTAATATTGGGAAGGCCTCCAAAACCGACGGAGTGTTTTTTTTTATTGGCCAATTTCAACATATAAAATACATAAACTTAAATTAAAATTCCATCTTTTTAAAAGGGAGGCCTCTAAACCCGACAGATAAATTTTTTATTGGTCATTTTAACAATTAGACAAACAAATTATATGAATATAAAGTAAAATATTTTGGTCTTTTAAAATGGAAAAGGCCTCTAATCCCGACGGATATATTTTCCATTGACCATTTTAACAAACAATTTATGTGAACATAAACTAAAAATTTCCGTCTTATAAAATGAAAAAGGCTTCTAAACCCGACGGATAGATTTTCATTGGCCAATTTCACAAATAATATTTTCAGCATGAAATCAATATAAAAGTAACCAAGATTAGATAAAAAGAAAACTTAACATAACAAGATAATAACAATACTAATTTAAATAATAACAAGGAATTGCTGAAACTTCTTAGAACAATAATAAGGATAGACAAATACTATCCTATAACGAGAAAGATAAAATAACAATAATAAAAGAATTTCAACAACAATAACACAACTAACAAGAATAATAATAACACTAATAATCTCAAGAAGAGATAATGATTATATAATAATATGACAATAATAATAAACTAAAGAAAACAAAAGCATAATAATAATATATAATAAATCAGCAACTTCAAGAAATGATGCATCTAGTTGCAAATTACTATAATAATCAATAATAAAACTAATCAAAAACAAAACTAAAGCAGTAAACACCTCATTAACAAATACATAAAAAATGCATTTAAACAAAAATACTAACACAACAATGAACAAAATTTGACAAAAAAAGTAACAGATTAAGGAAATAAAATTTCAAAATAACAATAATGACGATATAAAATAGGAGACATGAAGCAAAATTTAATAAAATTAAAGTAAGATTTGAGTTTTACCATTGTTGCAAATGGAGTATACGATTGGAGTTTCGATTGTTGTCCATCGAAGTAGGAACTCATCGTATACTGGATACCTCCGTCAATGGAATAATCAGTTCATAATTAACTCTTATCCCGTCAATCAGCAATCAATCCTGAGGAATCTCCACATCTTCGACAATAATATCTTGTTGCAAATCCTTAGTATCCTTTCCATCTACCGTACAACCAACGGATACATAAGTTCCCATGATCTCCTTAACGGTTCCACTAAAATCCTTCGCCATAGATCTAGGATGCATCACCTTAGCAATTTCAATGACGACATCAAGTGAGATGTTACCGTTATGCTTAATGTTCTTCATCTTCTTCCTGTCATGTTCCAGCTTCTTCAACGCCTTGATGACAAGTGCGGCGGCAAAGGGAACAACCGATACATTAGAGAGAAACGCACAAACTGCAGAAATAGCAGTTACAGAGTCCAATGGCGGCTCAGGGTGGTGGCCCCCCCACCTTGAAGGAAAACAACGGCGTATTCATCAGAGATATTAAGAAGGGTTCTCAGATCTTGTTCTACTTTTTGAATAATGGAAATGAATTCTTTTCCACGGTGTCTCATTTCCATGACAGACATGCCGGAACCCCGTCAGTTAACGAGGTCGGCTTGGGCTTTATGTAAGACATTTTCCGGGAGAATGGCGCCGGGGGAATAGATGAGGGATGTCGAGGAAGAGTGAGAGGAAGGGGAGAGAGAAGGGAGAAAGGCGGATGGAGAGTAAGAGGTGGCTGGGAGGAAGAGAGGAGAGGGGAGGCATTGGATGGGGTTTTTTGAAGGAGGCGGCTGATTTTTGAGAGGGAGAGGAAAAGAGAGTGGACTTATTAGGGTTCTCTCCTTTTTTGAAGTTTTCATCATCTATCCTCAAAATATTATCTACACCAAAAAATTATGGGCTTAGTATTGTGGCCCAAAATTATTGCAATAGAATTCCTAAAAAACTTTTGTATTTGACTAAATTTTAGACAGTGCTAAATTGACATAAATATTAACAAATGTAACAAATAAAAAATGAAATTTTAAAATAATATAATGAACATAACTAATGACATGTGAAATGCAATTTTAAAAAAATAACTAACAAAAATCTTAAATTTTTATAAAATGAAGATAGTTATCGATAAACTTCCTTAAATTATATTAAAGAAATTATTTTAAGCTATTAAATAAATACGACTTCAAAATTACGAATTTCGAAAATGTTAGGCCAAAATTGGGTGTCAACAACAATACTAATTTTAATAATTTATCATAAATTTTCTCTTTCGATTTTCTAACTGCTCATTAGGAAAAAAATAAATGATCAGGTCATAATCATGAACCAAAATAATAAGCAATAGTTGTAATTACACCCCATTCAACCAGCTCAATTTATCCAACAAATCTCTTTTCCTCTATCATCAACAATAGTAGTGTGTGTTCTACATACAACTACATCACCAAAAGAATTGATTGATATACAACATCTTTATATAAGGGCTAACAATTATTCTTATTTTACTTTTTCCAGGGAGAATCCTTTAGTTCAAACTAGAACAAGGCAACCATTCACTTCTTCACATTTTGTGTTTTTTTATTTAAAATGTGGATTTTAGTACTTTTTATATGCTATCAAGAAAAACCATTCACTAAGGATTACGAATGAATTATTGCACATGAATCAAAATTTTGATTTTAGTACTTTTGATTTGAAAGTGGAAAATCATGGTTCTTTGACACATATTACTCTAGTCACGTAACCAAGCGAAAAAGGGGATTCTCTTGAAGCATGGATTCTTCTGACCATGAATCCTCCTTTGCTTTGTTATGGGAGAACGATTTGTCTCTTGCTCTAGGATCTAATATATGTGTCAAAGAGTGTATTCTCTTGAGGCGGATACGGGGTATGCCGTTGAGACTATTGATTCAATTCCTAGAAAGTCATCTCTCTCTCCTTCACATAAAACACAACGTATGATGATTCTAGTCATACAAAAACAACTAAACTTCATGATAAAAAGAACATGTACGGTGTAGAATCTAAAGTCTAGGATTAGTATTTAAACATTGATGTAGCTTAAGAATGACTAATTAATATAAGATTGAATTGTAGTATAATCTCAATCTAATTAAATAAAGGATGACTATATAATCAAAACACCATCTCAATTAGTAGGAAAGAAAAAATAGTAAACATGGAGTAATATTATTTTAACACATAATATTATTCTATAATCTTGCATGATACTCCTTATATTCCATATTAAGTGTAATTCTTAAGGTAAAACACACCTATTTAGAAAAATATTCAAGAGCATAGGGTAAATCATAATTTCAACTATTGCCCTTTGTGAAATTATAAATATTAGTAAAAATGCACAAGTATCCTCCTAGACTATGACCGAAATATCAAAGGCACACCTTAACTAAATTAAGGTCCTATTACCCCTTTCTAAACTTAATTTTTTTTGTAACTTTGGGCACCTTTTTGTAATAACTAAGTAAACTAAGGTCTAAATCAACTCACTTTTCTCACATTTAAGGAATATGGCTTTCCTTCAAAACTTAAGTAAAATATTTTTCAAAACTCTCTTCCAACCTCCGCCCTACCCACCCCACCTTACCAGCCACCAATACACCCCCTACTAGCCTCACACACACCCTACCAGCCCCCACCCATCCATAAACCCTACCCACCCCCCAGCCCTAAAAATATATAAGTCAAATTTTAAACACCTCCCCAACCCCATGAAAAATTTTTTAAAAAAAATTCAACTTCAAAAATTATTTTTCACTATAGTACAAAATAAAAGATATTTCCCAAAAACATATTTCACTCAAAAATCATACACTAAAATATTTTTTTGGAAAATATTTTGTACTCACCATCCGAACATGAGAAAATAAAAAGAATCTCTACTTCTTTTCCAGGTAAACATTTTCTAAGAACATTTTCCATGAAAACATTTTCTTTCATACCAAACACACCCTTAGAGTAAGTTTCTTTTGCTATAGGTCACTATCTTCAATGAGATGATAAACATTTTTCTATGTTGTATTCGTTGAACAAAAACAACTCTCTAAAAATGAGATAATCCTGTACCTAGATATCACATTTTTCAAAGGTAATTTTTTTGGCGAAGAAATTTCACCTAAGAAAGCTTACTTTACAAGAAATCTCCTTTACCCATATATAATTAAGGATAAAAGTGATTGTACCTTTATTTCTAAAGAATATTTATACTGGAAGTTTTATGATTCTGTAAATTGTGTTGATATGCATTTGTTTAATTCATTAATAAACAATGATATTTCGAAGAAATTCCATATAGGAAAGAATGGTTGTCCTTAAGAAGGAAGCTTTTTTGGAATTATTGTATTATAAATTCATGCGACAATAACAACTTTAAAAGTGAGTTAATTCTTACATTATTTAGAGGCAATAGTTTTTGCCAAGAATTTTCGTAAAAGAAAGGATATTTGATAATAAGTCTCCTTAAACAATACATAATTAATGATAGGAGAGGTGGTACCTGTATTTCTAAAGCGATCATATGCAGTAAAGCAAGAAAACATGTCATTGTTGCTGAAATTCCAACTAAATTTAATATTCCTCCAGAAGCATTTTCCAATAGCATTCCATAAACCTTCTCTTACTTATATGAAAACATATTGTACAGTTATAATTTTGATTCTTTTTATTTCAGCTTAATATAGATTACCAACAACATTTTCTATCCCATGTCATCATAAAAGGATAACACATATCAGGTCAACCGAAAGGCTACACTTATGTAGAATTCGTTCGTTAGGAGGCTTAAAAATATTTTCATAAAATAAATCAAAACTTGATATAAACTAATTCACATAATCCTAGAACTTGGATTATATAGATTTGTGTTACGGTTACATAAGATGGAAAAGCTATCTAGGTGGATCCACTAAACTAGAGTCATATGTGGGCACATGCTGAATGATCAAGGATTTTGTTACTAGAAACATGGACTTGCTAGATGTGGAGGTTACCATTTCATGAGATAACACATATTTTAGGAATTCGGACATACTAATGTGAGAAAACCCATGTGGGAGACCGGACTTACTAAACGTGAGACCTCCATCTCATTTGCCTGTCCTTTGGGTGATAAGAAATTATTCCCTTTAGTAATCATCTTATTTCATCATAAAATTTAACATTAATATTTTAAAGACCCTATGTAAACATCCTATCATAATAGCTCATAGGTCATCATGAGTGATAACAATCCTCACTTTAGACACAACTTCACAAGAGAGTACACCTTGCACTTAAAACTATATTATAATCTTGAGAAACTACTTTCAATCATATAAATTTGTATTGTCACATACATATAATATTGATGTGTAATTTAATGTCATAGGGTTAAGGACGAAGAATACCTAGAATCAACATCTCAACCACACATTAGACGTAGAAGCATTACTGTCAAAGTAACTCATAGTTCACAATTGAATCCAAGAAGAATCAATCAACATACCTTCTTTCCCTCTTAAAGAACCTTCATACTTCCATTCCCAAGAATACATAACAATTAAATAAACAAGGTAAATTCAAGAAGCAATTACATAATTAACAACAATGTAGTCAATATACCTGTTCATCATCTTCACAAGTCACCCTAATCAATAAAGGTTTTTCTAAAATTGGGGAAAGACATGGGTCGAGAAACATTCATAGGAAATAATCAATTAACCATCAATATTAACTTAAATAACACCAATTCATCATAATTCATCACAATGAGCAACCATGGAAAAGAATGAGAAAAGGAGTAAATACTTAAAATGACAAGGTTAAAGAGTATCACTCCTCCAATGGTGCACTTGATAAAAACAAAGAAGGAAGCACTCTAAATTTTGGTGGTTGGGATGATCTTGACAATCATGAGATGGAAGGACAGCAAGAAAAGCCCCTTAATAAGAGCCAGGCTGAACCAAAACAATTGAATGATGGTAAATTGAGCAAGAGAATCTGAAGGAGAGGAACTCTATTTGTACTGAGACCACTACTTATTGTTTTCCCGTTCTTGGGATCCTGGACCAATCTATTGTAAATTTGTAATGAATTTGGGAGTTGTAACCCTTTGTAGAGCCAAACACACTACTTTTGGCAGCAAGCAATCTTTTATTTAAGCCTTGTTGTTTATCTCAAAGCTAGACTTGGAACCCAAATCATATAGATGTAAAGATTAAATATAGTTTAGATGAGCTGGTGTTAATTCTTATTCATTCTGAGCTCACTATTGTCCTAAAATAATGGAAGACAAAAGGAATCGCGATAGACCTTGATTTCTTTGTTTTACTTTTTTTGAAGGATTTTTCTTTCATTTATTTTAGCATTCGGGAAATGACATGTATGAGGATATCTAAATAGCGTTAACCAATACATGAATTGAATTTTCATTTTGGATTGAAGTTTACAAGTGACAAAGGTAATTTAGTGCTTAATTATGATAATCAGTCATTGGTATTCTGGTTAGAGATATGATAATTAAAGAGAGAGTTACATTTGAGTCATTCACATACTTTTTATAATTAATAAATCTCATACTATAATTTTTCACATTTTTGTTCTACTGAAAATTGTCATATTTGACTTTCAATATCATTAATTACTAATTTAATATCCCGCGCTTTGTCTAGTGGAAAACACCCTTAATTAGCTTACATGTTATTTAATATGTTATGCTGTTTATGAAAAATACTAATTTAAAATGTTTATGTAATACCACATATCGTTCTACAACTCTCGGGCATCCATTTTCGATAATTTTTTTGTGCATAACATTTTAAATATTTTTTGGGGCTTTTTTGTCCTCGTCTACGTGGAGGATGGATAATCCATTTCTTGTTGTTACTCAAGCTATGTAATATATAATTGACCATGGGTGAATAACTTTTATGGAAGATATAGTCCCACCGATGAAAAGTATATCCTTGGTTCTACTTGATTGTCTTAGCGTGACATGATGCTTCATGGACATTTTCTTTTTTAGTTCACAGCCTCATAAGCAGTGAAGTATTAGAAGTAAAGTTGAACTTTATAAGGCATCATATCTGGATAGAACCGTCAAAATGGGATTGGCCCGAGAGGCTGACACAATCCAACCCTTGAAATAAGTTGGGTTGGGCTAAAATTTTTTGGCCAATTTATAACCGAGGCTTTTTAGATTGCCCAATTCGGCCCGTTGGCCTTGTAGTCCCAACCCGCAAACCTCTGAGGCCAGCCTGTGGGCTATTAATTTTTAAAAATATTTTTATATATATTTTTAATAGTGTTTCATTGTAAAGATTTTATGAATAAATATTTCGAAAATAAAAAATCAAGTCTTTTGCAATATCATCTTACATAGTGAATTGTAAATGAAGATGAACTTCTTGAGGAAATAATATCACATGTTGATTCAAATGTGATTGATGGTGAAAGTATAAGCGGGGTTGTAAAACATAATTAATGAGTCACATTATATTTAGAAATTTTGATTGGTTAAGTATTTAGATTGTCTTGTGTTGCTTGAGATCTTTTAAACCAACTTGTTTTTTGTCGGACAAATGATGGAATGATCTACATTTATCTGCTAAATCTTACGTTGGCTATTATGTATTTTTGTAAGTATTAATTTAAGTGTGTGCTTCATAAATATATTTTTGTAACTATTCAATGAAGTATGTGATTGATAAAGGAGTTTTTGTATGAATTGATGTCGTCTTCATAGATATTAACATTCGATACTCTTTCTAAGAGATTAATATTGTTTATTTTCTAGTTAGTTTGAAGGGCCAACTAGTCCCAACCCGTGGCCCGCTTAGGCTGGGTTGGACCCCTATTTTATTGGACCTTTATTTAAAAAGGCCAGCCAGCCCCAACCCGTTTAACTCTCTAGCCCGTTATGGTTGGGTTGGGTTGGGTTGGGCCAGTCCATTTTGACACCTCTAGGCATAATGCACAACTTCTAAGGCAGTAGGTGGGATTTTGAGTAATAAATTACATTGATCCTTAATTTGGGTTAAGAGAGGAACTGGAATATACATAATGCAAAAACAGGAAAGACATGAATGTATTCTAAGTATACATAGTGTTACAAGCATCCACACATAAAACAAAGGAAGTTTTTAAAATTGAAGCGTCAATCGTGCACTCTCTATGTTTTTTTTTGCGTATCAAACAAAACACTGAAGGGGTACAAAATACAATTTTAACCATCATTTTTATGTGTCTAAATAAGCTTTGTGGTTATTATAATTTTATATTCCTGGTAAAGTTTGATAAAGTAGGAGAATTAGATAGTGCGTATGGATTCGAGGCAACATCACACTCAACTTCTAAGGAAGTATAGAACTATTGAAATTAATTGTATATGTATAAACAAAAGCAACCAAAAGGAAAAACAATATTGTTAAAGGTATGTTTGGATCGAAGAAGTTGAAAACTTATCTGGAGGGTGGAAGATGAAAAAGTGAGAGTGTTTTATAAAAGCTTCAGACGGAAAATTATTGAATTGGAAAGAGAAAGACTTATTTTAGAAAGGAAATAGTATCATGTAAGAGTACTGATACGACATTTTTTTATTCATGTTAACAACACATATTGAACGATCAATAAAGAGATAGTAGAGGTCAAAGTAAATCGTAATGAGTTTGTTTCATGGTAAAATAGTAAATAATAGTGTATGCAAGTTGGAATGCAGGTTACATAGATAATCCTTAGTGAATGTGGCTGGTAAGTGGACGATCCTTGGTAAATTCGTTTTTTTTTCATGAATCTTGTCCCTCAAATAGAAGCCCGGATTGGTGAATTCTTTTTTTTACGCGACTCTCCATCCTTATCCTAATCATCATCTTAATCTCCATGTGTATCGACTGTAATTGGGTCAAAAATTCAAAAGGTGAGGTTTCGTTGAAGGATAATTATAAATGACAATAAAAGTAGTAATACAAAAGGCCGTTTTTTCTTGAAGGTTATTATATACGGTAGAGATATATACCCATTATTGATTTTATTATTCTAGAATTAAGTTCATTTGTAACATGTCTTCTATATCCGTTGGTTGAACATGCGTTTAAGGGAAGGAAAAGTGGAAATCTGAGATTGTGAATAAATTGGGATATTTAGTAGGAATTTAAGTGGGGTATGTGTATGACTTCAAAAAAAGGAAACCAAAATGCTCGATAACAATAGTATAGATTGATAAAGTGAAACACCTGGAGAGTCTAGAGGAATTTCAAGTGGCGTGTTAAATGGCTTTAATTTTAGGGTAAGAAAATTCATTAGGCCATAAAGTCATGGGAATGCGACGTGTTGCACATCTTAAACAACAAGGCACAAAAACTGAGAATTTGATGTACGAAATTGTATGGGACTTTTCCAGAAGATGTACGATGTGTAAAAGGAAATTATAAGGCTTTTGTTGACACCATTTCCGTTTTGTGTTCTGATGCAAATTGGTGGTGTTATTTATGAGCAAATTTAGATCGGGTAAATAGGGCAATTTTTGCATAGTTTATTGGCTGTTTGCAGAATCTGTTCTATGTTTGAGACACTTTAATGGAGGTTGGTGAGTGAGATGCAGCGCTAATTCATCTTTAACAGGTAATTGGGGATTAAGGCGCAGAGTGTGAGGTTGAGACTGTAAATAAACAATGTAAGTCTTTATTTAAAAAGTGTAGGTTAAGAGCACAATGCTTGGGATGCGAAAATTTGTTAGATGTTGGGGGTAGTGCTAAATGTGTTGA
This sequence comes from Solanum peruvianum, assembly GCA_027705065.1. Classification (NCBI taxonomy): domain Eukaryota; kingdom Viridiplantae; phylum Streptophyta; class Magnoliopsida; order Solanales; family Solanaceae; genus Solanum; species Solanum peruvianum. The sequence goes on from JAKWJD010000647.1 coordinate 17,725, forward strand.
AGATAACATGGGAGAACTAAAACAATTGTTACAAGTAATGGGAGGTTATGCGCATGAAGGAAGAGTTGCAACTAGTGAAGGTGAAAAGTATACGACAGAATGTAGGGGAAGACTATTTATGGGAATAAATTTTTTAAAGAGAATTCTGGCTTGTGGTGACATCACGTCACCGGGATGAGGTTGTCGTATCCCTACTTTTTACTATTTTACAAAAATTTCACAAAACAAAAGGCACCCGCATACATAAGTTTCGTTAAAATACATTAGGTGTGATACATCGCGATAGTTGGCAGTTGCATTTAATAAGAAAACTAAACATAACATTTATTTTGATTTTCATAATTCAAATTCCCTTCATCTCCAACAAGTCTATATTGTTGCCCAAATAGTGAAAAATTCAAATTACTCGACAAAATTGGTGGATACCATATAAATGTATTTATTTTGTTGATATATTGATGAATTTTAGTAAGCGAGGTGAGTCATGAAGGTTACTACAACACCTTAAGCTTTCTCTGAGACGCATACATAGGACCTAGGACCACAAGTTATCCAAAGCTAAGCCTGCTGGCATGATCATGTGCATACTAAAGATAGTAAACTGATGCAAAAGCTAAATCATGTTGAAATGAAAATATGGGGAATACCCATATGCTAAAATTGATATATATGAATACTGATGACTTTAATTCAAAGAAAATATTAACTCAATACTAATTTTAAACTATGTATGTCTGAAAATAGCCTCTAAACTAACTACAAATGATTGGAAAGGACGAAACTAAGTCTAGGCAAATGTGAAACTAAAGGACTAAATACTGAAAAGAAATTCATCACTATTGTCCTTGGAGAATGAGGAATCACCACTGAATCTGCTCAAATGGAGATCGGGATCGATCTAAGCGTGACCGGGATGGTGAGATCTAACCATGAAGTTCTGTTGAAGTTCTAAAAACCCTAGGTGTAACCATGATATGGGTATCAAGATTTGACTGACAACTAGCGACTTAATGGGTGAAAGGTACCCAAAAGTGAAATTCCACATGCCCGGTGATGAAATTTATTAACAAATATTTAGTTTTTGAGGCACGAAATGCTGGAACCTTGTTGCGTTCTTGAACTAGGGTTCTTGACCTTTTTCTCCTTTTATGCTTCTAATTTTCTAAGTTTTGATATATAATTTTTACTATGGTAAGTTTTAGTTATGTTGATAGGATTAAACTGAGTAAAATCTAATGATTTAGGGTCAAAACGATGTATCTTAGGATTTAAATGAAGTCAGAAAAGACCAAAATACCCCTGAGTTAATTATTGTTGTACCAAATGAAAACCTGAACTTATGGGCCGTCGTTCAATTGAAGGTCTAATGTTTGGGTCCATAGGTTAGGTTTGTTCTACAGGACTTTACTAAAACTTTATATCTTTTTACTTGGAGGTCTGATTTTAGCAAACTCGGTGACTATGGGAAACTAATTAAATTATCTATCATTTCATAGGTCATTGGACACTTAATTTGTTTTGTGCTAAAAATTATGATCAATTGAATTTGATCAACCTGCATTTTCCCCCTAACTATCTACTAATTTTCACCTATGGTCATAGCTACGATCCGTAATTCTATGTATGGACCGTAATGGTTAATCGGGGTTCTTGTCAAAGACTGGGGAAATGGTGTCTTGATCGACGACTCAGACTACGACCGTAGGTACATCCATTTGTTCGCCACTTAGTCAAATTTTTTAGCCCAAGTTTTTTTGGGGCTTCAAAATCAAACGACGGCTGCACAATAAGGGCCTTAGATCAGACTGCGATTCGTCGATGGTAACCCTCGGTTGCACCTGCAGATCTCTAAATAAAGATTATTTCTTGTTTGTTTTAGATACTGGTGTTACATTATCTCCCCCTTGGGAACATTCGTCCCCGAATGAAGACTAAAATAGCTTAAATAGAGGGAGGAGATGCAATCCCTATTACTAAACAATGAGAACTGAGTTTCTGACTATATATGAGTTTTGACATAAAAAATGAAGAGGAAATATTACCTGAAGCCGGAGTAGAATCGGAAGGAAAGAGGTGAGGATACTTGGCTTTCATGGCTGCTTCATCTTCCCAAGTAATCTTGACTGAAGCGACTTTTTTGTTGTCAACCATCTAACTTGACGATCAAGAATCTCAAATTGCACATTCTCATAAGAAAGGCTATCTTTCACTGCCACACTCTCTAATGGCACCACAGAAGCTTGATCATCCACACACTTCTTCAAGAGCGAGATGTCGAATATTGGATGCATTGCTGCTAAGTCTGCTGGTAACTCTAACTCATATGAAACCTTTCCAATCCTTTTCATGATCTTGTGAGGGCCTACATATTTAGAACTGAGTTTTCCTTTCTTGCCAAATATCATCACTCCTTGCATAGGTGTCACTCTTAGGAAAACCCAATCATCAACTTGGAACTCTAGTTCCCTTCTCCTTACACCTGCGTAAGATTTCAGACGACTTTGGGTTGCATTAAGTCTCTATATAATGAGTTGAACTTTCTCCATATCATAAAGGACTGAATCTCAACCTATCAAATGTACTTTACCTACTTCAAACAAACCAATAAGATACCTATATACACCCCCATACAGAGACTCATAAGGGGCCATATGAATAATTGTATAGCAGCTAGTGTTGTAGGAAAACTCAATCATAGGGAGGTGATCATCCCAACTATCGTTGAAATCTATCACACAAGCTCTCAACAAATCTTATAGGGTATAAATTGTACACTCTGCCTGTCAAACCGTCTACAGATGAAGTGTTGTGCTAAGGCTAACTTGAGTACCAAGACCCTTCTGAAATGACTTTCTAAAATAAGAGGTAACTGAGGACCTCTATTTTAGATGATAGACAAAGGAAGACAATTTCATTAATGTAATGCTTGGCATAGTCCACTGCCGAATCTATAGTCTTGACCGTCAAAAAGCGAGAAGACTTTGTCATCATATAAACTGTCATCCAAATGGAGTCATGTTGTCTGCGAGTACGTGCTAACCCTGCGATAAATCCATATTGATAACTTCCCACTTCTAAGTAGGAATGTCGATCTCTTGAGTCATACCCCCTGTTTTCTCATGTTCTATCTTGTCTTGTTGGCAATTGGGGCACTTACTCCCCTCTTCATGCCATTCCACCAATAGACTTCGTGCAGATCGCGGTATATCTTAGTGGAACCTTGATTTATAGAAATATCTAGAGTTATGGGCTTCTACAAGGATAGCTTTCTCAACTCACCCACATCAGGAACACAAAATCTACCCTTGTAGAAAAATACACCATCTTTCTCTTGCAAAAAAACCTCTACTCTCTGATCGTGGACTGCACCCATAAGATCAAGCAAGATTGGATCACTGTCTTGTTTTTCATTAACCTCTACTACCAAAAAAAATCTGCCCCATTCTGAACTATTACACCATTGACTGATATGCTCATAAGGCGAACTCCTAAGAGACCAAGCCTGTGAGCATCCTTCATTAGATCCTTTTTTTCTTTCTCAACATAGGCTACACTACCCATAGATAATATACTAAGAGCATCGACTACTAATTTTCCCTTACCCGAATTTTAATACACACTTATATCATAATCATTAAGGAACTTAAGCCATCTCCTCTGGCGAATATTAAACTCAATATGGGTGAACACATACCGAAGGCTCTTATGATCAATGAACACATCTACATGAACATCATAAAAGTACTGTATCCATATCTTGAGTGCAAACACCACTGCTTCAAGCTCGAGGTCAAGGGTTTTATAGTTTTTCTCATGAATCATAAGTTGTCTAGAGGCATAAGTTATAAACTTATCTCGCTGCATCAACATACAACCTAGGAAAACTCTGGATGCATCACAATAGATCACATAAGTATTTGAACCCTCTAATATAGTCAAGACACAAACTTTAGTCAATCTAGTTTTCAATTCTGCAAAGATTTTCTCACAATCATTTAAGCATTAAAACTTGACCATGTTCTAAGTTAACCTAGTAAATGGTGAGGCTATGGATGAGTATCCTTCCACGAACCTTCTGTAATAACCTTCTAGACCAAAGAAACTTCTCATATTTGTAGCAAAGGTTGGTTTGGGCCATTGTTTCACTTCTTCTATATTCTGTTAATCCAATCTGATCCCCTCTCTAGATATAATGTGATCAAGAAAAGCAACGGATTACAACAGAAACTCACATTTTCTAAACTTAGTGAATAACATGCGATCCTTGAGAGTCTGTAGAACAATTTTAATGACTCGCATGTTTTTCCTCATTTCTAGTATAAATGAGGATATAATAAATAAAGACGATGACGAACAAGTCCAATTACTATTTGAAGACTTAGTTCAGAAAATCCATGAAAGTTTCAAGAGCATTGGTTAGTCCAAATGACATAACAAAAAATTCATAATTACCATACTGTGTTCTAAAGGCTGTTTTCAAAATGTCACTATTTCTAACTCTAAGCTGATGGTAACCTGATCTGACGTATATCTTTGAGAAGTTACTAGCACCCTGAAGTTGGTCAAATAAATCATGAATCATGGCGATGGAATGCTTATTCTTGAATCTGACCTTTTTTCAACAATCTATAGTCAATGCACATTCTTAGAGAATCATTTTTCTTCTTTACAAGTAACACTAGTGCACCCCAAAGTGAAATACTAGGTATATTGAGACCCTAAGGTAGAATCTCTTTCAGATGCTCTTAAATTCCTTAAGTTCTACTGGAGCCATTCTGTAAAAAGTTATCTGGAAAGATATCAATTCCAAAGTCGATTTCTCTTACGGGAGGGACTCTAGGAAGATCTTCTTGAAACACTTCTGGAAACTCATAGACTACAGGAATTGACTCAAAAGTTGGGGTTTCAGAGCTACAATCTTTAACCCGAACTAGATGATAGAGATAACCCTTAAAGATCATCTTTTTGACTTAAAATAAGAAATGAATCGACCATAGGAGCTAAGATACTAAACTTCCATTCTAAGATTTGTTCATCTGGAAACTGAATAAGAACAATCCTAGTTCTACAATAGACTGAGGCATAATAGGAATGTAACCGATCGATGCCAAGAATTACATCAAAGTCTACCATTTCTAACTCTACAAGATCTGTTGAGATGACTTTCTGAGAGACCGTGATAGGATGATTTCTGTATACTTTTGTAGCTATGAGAAAGGTTCTAAGAGATTTTGGGACTAACATTGCATTGGAATGCTATGTAATGAGTTACCTATGAAAGAGTAGACCCTGGATCTAAGAACGCATAAACATCAAGGTCAAAGACTTGTAACTTACTAGTAACTACATCAAGAGAACCTTCCTGATCCTGGCGAGCCTGAAGAGCATACGACCTGTTCTTTCGCTGACCAACACATGTACTAGATGAGTTACCCTATTGAGTCGGGCGATTTGTTGGTGCTGATAGAGTTGTAGACTATGCTCTACCATTATCATCTCCTTGGCCCTGTGTAGAACGACAATCCCTTAACCTTTTATTAGACTAACCGCCCCCAAAACTTCCTTCTTTTTTTGCGAAACACTCGCCCACATGGTTCTTACCATACTTAGAGCAAGTTGGGTAAGTCTTGGTGCCTGAAACACTTCCCTATAACTTAGAAACTGGTGCCCTAGCCTTCTGGCCATACTTGTTCTTGGAGTATGAAACACTAGCTAACGAAGGGGTTGGGACTAAAAAATTCTCACCTTCAACCTTCTAAGCATGAGTCATACGCCTAGAGATGTTCATATCTCCCAGTAACATATCATTTATGCATTTAGTTTTCACCAAATCTGATACTCCATACAAAAACTTATTCATATGAACCCTAGAGTTAGCAACCATGTGAACAGTATACCTACAGATTTGGTTAAACTTCATCCCATACTATTTCACTGTCATGTTTCCCTGCCTTAAGATCATGAAAACATGAGTCATTGATTCTCTCAACACTATTGGGAAAGACTTGTCCAGAAAGGTCTCATTAAAGAAATCCCAAGTAATAGGACTCGCTTCCTACCCCTATTTTCCTTCCCTTGAGTGTACCAAATATGAGAAACACCTTCAACTAGTATGTTGCCAACTCAAACAGATCATTTCCAGTGACTTGCATTACCTCAAGGATCTTCTTGATCTCATAAAAGAAATTTTGAGGATTCTCATTAGTTTGTGATCCTAAAAACTCAGGAGGATTCATGCTAAAAAAGTCACGGACCCTTGCTACTGCTCGTTCCCCATTTTCATTCATAGGAGCATGAACACGATTGTTTTGGTTTGTCAAACTCTGAGCCAACATCTGTATGGCATTCTTGAACTCAGATTGGAGACTTCCTAATCAGGGACTAGAGGAGCTGCATTTTCATTCCTCGCAGCTACATTCCTGGAGTTATCTCTTTGAGAAGACATGATATGAAACGTAGAACGTCGAGTTAAAATGGAACTGGATCATACCTTACACACGATAACAGTAACATAAATGTAAAGGAATCTACTTAGTGTAGCTTTTAAGACATCCAAGACTCTTAAACCTAGTGCTCTGATACCAAGTTTGTCAGACCTTGAGCTATCCTTGAGACGCAGACACGGGACCTAGGAGCAAAAGTGATCCCAAGATAACCCTTCTAGTAGGATCATTAGCATACTAAAGATAATAAACAAATGCGGAAGCTAAATCATGTTTAAAATGAAAAAAAAAATGGGAAATACTCGTACACTAAAACTGAGATATATGAAGACTGATGAGTTTAATCCAACGAATATATTAACTAAATACTGAGCTGAAAACTAACTATATCTAAAAATAACCTCTAAGATGACTAGAAATACTTGGACATGCCCCATCCAAGTCTAGAAAGAACTAAAACTAAAGGATAAAAAATGAAAAAGAAACTCATGACTATTGTCCTCGGAGAATGAGGACTCGCCACTGAATCTGCTGAAATGGGGATCGAGAAACTGTCTAAGCTTGATCAGGATGCTGAGAACTTGAACCTACTTTATGAGAAGATGTAGCGGACGTATGCGGTAGTACTTGGAATGTACTGAGCATGTAGGATAGAATAAAGCTGAAATAAAATATAATTGAGAAAAGCACAAAAGCAAGAATGATGATCTGAACATTTATATATAGATTCTGAGGTAACTGGATGAAATAACAAAATTAATGACATGTTCAGACAAAATTATAACTGAACTTTAAATATGGTCAATTCATTAGAGTCAGGCTGACCTGTGGGAGTTACATAAAATCGATAATAAAACAACATGAGCTAAATGTGGAGTCTGACGTATACGCCCCATTGAGAGGACACTATATACCCTGCTAGAGGTATCAAAGGCATGCTGGCGTGATCACTAAATTTCTTGCCCACTAAGGGGACTTAAAAATTTCTTGGCTAGTACTTCTGAGACTAATTGGGTACGCTGAACTCTAGTCCAACTCGATATTCTGCTGCTCCCAATGATTATGTAATTAACTAATTATGATTAAGTTTCTGTAAGTACTAGATAGTTTAAAACTGAATGTGCAAACTGAGAATGCAATAATTAATCTTGTAATGATGCATTCATAAATGAGGCATATATATCTAAAGTAACTGAAATGTATAACCTAGCATGTGTAATTTAAGAACAAATGAAATACATAGCTAGGGTTCTTAAAATTTATACGATAAACTGAATAAATAATGTGGAAATCTGATTTGGAACATATTACTAATTATTTCATGAAGTTCTAGAAATTGTAGGTCTAACCATGATATGGGAATAAAAAAATTGACTTAAAACTAGGGATCCAATGGGTGAAAGGAACCCATTAGTGAAATCCGACATGCCTGCTGGTGAACTCACGGAGAAATATTTATATTTTGGGGGTTGGAACTCCTGGAACCTTGTTGCGTGCTTGAAGTAGGGTTCTTTACCTTTTTCCCCTTTCTTGCTTCTAATTTTCTATGTATTGATTTATGATTTTGACTTAGGCAAATTTTACTTATGTTTCTAAGCTTAAAATGAGTAAAAAATGATAATTTAGGGTCAAAAAGATGTATCTTAGGGTTTAAACGAAGTAGGAAAAGACAAAAAGACCCTTGAGTTAATTATCGCCAGACCAAATGACAAACTAGACTGACGGGCCGTGGTTAATTAAAGGTTCGTCGTTTGGGTCTGTAGGTTTGGTCTATTCGACAAGCCTGTTCTAAAACGGTATAATTCAATTATCTATCATTTCATAGGTCATGGAACACCTAAATAATTTTGTTCTAAGAGTTATGATCAATTAAAGTTGACCCAACTACATTCTCCCCGTAAATGTCTCCTAATTTTCACCTATGGTCAAATCTATGATCCATAGGTCCATCTACATATCATACTGGTCAATCGTGGTTGTTTTTAGATTGTGGGTGGATGTGGTCTTCATCGACAGACACATACTACGACCGTATTTTGACCTACAAAGAGTAGGTCCGTCCGTCGTTCGATGCTTAGTCAAATTTTTTGGGTTAAGTTTTCTTATGGCTTCAAACTCAATGACGAATGCATAGTACATGACGTAGATCAGTCAACGGTCCATCGATGCTGACCGTCGGTTGCACCTGCAGATTTCTAAAAAGTTGATTTCTAGTAGGTTTTAGATACGGGGTGTTACATACATAGTTTCCTTATATTTATTTTAAAATAAATGAAACCCAAATCTCCTCATCCTCATACTCATTTACTCAAGTCTCTTAAGAAATTATTAATAATTGTAAAAGACTTTCCAAAATAGGGTTCATGCCAAATTATGGACTTGAATGACTCAATTCAAGGGTTTAAATAACAATATATAGAAGTCAATACTATAAATTCAATGAATTCCATCACTAAACAACTCAATGATACTTGTTATTTAAGAAATACTCGACTCGTAGGGTTCATTGAAGATTATGGGCATAACTAGCTCACCTCAAGGACCTCCATGTATAAGATATGGCAATCCCTATATATGAAATATAGTATCAAAAAAATTAGGAATTAAATACTCAAGAATTTCGCACTCGAAGATACTGCTTCTCTAGAGTATACTCAATTTATTGATTTCATGCGGAATTTATGGGCATGAACGACCTGACTCAAGGATATCAATGATAATGTAGGCTCATGAATACACTCTTATTACTATCATATTAACTTCTCATGTCTTAAAAAAATTATAAGTAATTGTAGAAGACTACTTGAAAAGACTCAAAGGGACTTTCTCAAACATTACCGTTAACTCCACCACGAATTTTAATAATTAACTAAGTATAATGATGATTATACATAACATTTTTCAATGATTAGATGTAGTATGGAATGTTTTAATCAAGAGTAAACTAAGAATAAATTTTCAATGAACTTAGACGGAGCAAACAACAAATGAAATAAACCAAGAAGTATTAACATTGTGTTTTATTGTTTACCAAAGAATTAAGATCATAGAGAAATTCAATTCGAAGGAAATTTCCAACTCAACTTTATACTAGGAAGTTCTAGTGACCTTAACATGTAAGAAAATTAGAATCACTCGGAAAAATAGTATTCAACATAAAGAATGAATCGAGTTTAGCTCAAAAATGTTTTGGTGTTACAATACAACTCAAGAACGATGTTGTGGTGGACATAGTTATCTTCTCTCTGATGTTTTATGAAAACAAAGGAGGATTACTATGCATGGACTAAGAATAGAAATACCATGCCTAGGGTAATATGACTGCTAGTTGTTAAGCTTAGAAACGCTCCTCATCTATGCTCTTCTTTCCTCATCACCATACCCCATTGGCTGCTACTCATAGCTCCCACAAGAGAATATGACGACATACTCTTACTATATTAAATCTTAACCTAAATCCTAAGGTTTGAGTTTTATACCTCTCTATAACAAATCTCATCACAAAAGTATTACTCTTTACAATCACATTTAATCAACATTGTCTTATATCAAGAACAACATATTTTTTAACAACATCACATTCAAGCATAGTAGTTTAACGATTTCATAGACTCATACTAACCAACACTTTATGAAATTCTAATTCTCTCACCACCTCTGCCATACCAGCTAGATTTTCCCCCATTACTACGAAAAACTATCTAAGGGTTATAATTTAATTATTTCCCATTGTAAAACCTCATCCTCCACTTCCTCTATCATTATAACTTTAGATGGAATTATTACACATCATCGTCAATTAAACTTCTTCTTTGAACATCACTCTCTTACTAAAAGTACGTTTGAAAATATATTGCTCATACTCATTTGAATACATTATTAAATTATTCTCAACACTTGACTTGATTTATCATCTTATGAACTCCCCATTAAGTCTAAAGCTTAAACTTGAATGTTATAGACCTAGTACATCATCTCTGAACTTGTTTATATCTCCTTTTACTCTAATACTCGGGAAAATTTTATAGCATGACTATCGAACTCTACTTAAGAAGATACTAAGAATTTTTCCTAAGATGTTTCTGTTGACTTCTTATTGGCTCCTAAGTGTGCTTCTTCTAACTCTTAGTAAAATGAAACTTGCACCAACATATCCCATATTGGGAAACTCAATTATACAATCTAGGCACAAATAAGAAAAAATTCATAACCTGAATTAAGACCTCTTCTAATTGCATACCACCTCGATACACCTCTTAATGCTCATGTTACTCTTGTGATCTAGCCACCCTTCGCTGCACTTATCTAAAGGTTAGGGTCTCTCCCTCGTGTCACTCATATTTATTGCAGCTAACATCTTACTTCCCTCATGTACTCTATTTTTTGTCAACATTATATTAAAGTGAGTATTTAAAAAGTATCTCAGCGTGTTTTTTGTAATATTTATTGATGACATATGTATATATTCAAAAGAATGAAGAGGACAATGCTACTCATCTCATAATAGTCCTCTAAACTCTCAATGATAGAGATTTAGACTTGAGTCCACGACATACTTGGACCACATTTTTTCTAGTGAAGGGATTTGAGTAAACACTAAGAAAATTGAAGCAATGTAGAATTATCCTAGACCCACCTTCCCAACTGATATAAAGAGTTCTTGGGATTGTTTAGTTAATATAAAAATTGTTAGGGATTTTCATCTATTTCATCCACATTAAATAAGTTGACTCAGAAAATATCTACATTCAAATGGTATGAAGCATGTGTGAAAAGCTTTTAGGAATTCAAAACTTTGTTAACCACTATTCCAATTTTGACCCTACTAGAGGATACATAGGGTTTTGTTATTTATTGTGATGGGTCCCTAGTTAGACTTGGTTGTGTATTGGGGCAGAATAGTATTTTATAGTCAATGCCTCCAGACCACTTATGATTCTCAAGAATAAGTTCCCGACATGGGATCTCGTGTTTGGAACAATACTTTTCTCTCAAGATGTAGCATAACTATCTCTATAGTGTTCATGTGGATGAGCTCATCGACTACAAGATACTCTAATATGTCAGAACGAGCTAAATCTTTGACAAAGGAAATGGATGGAACAACTCACATATGATAATATGAGCATTCTATGCAATCTAGGTAAGGATAATGTTGTTGCTGATTCCTTAAGAAGGTTGTCCATGAGGAGTACTTCTCATGTCAGGGAAGGTAGAAACAATTGGCCTAGGAAGTTCATAGACGTGCACATCTACGTGTCTATTTGTTATATCCTAGTAAAAACGAAGTGGTCATGATGCAAGGTTTGAATTTTCAGTATATTTTGAAGTGAAGGAAAAGTAGGACAAGGAACCCATTTTACTTAAGTTGAAGGTAAGTAGGCATAAGCCGAATATGATGGTCTTTTCATATAGGGAGTGGTGTGCTAAGTTATCAAGGTAATTTGTGGTATCTAAGTGTGGATGAACTCCTAGATAAAATCATAAAATAATCCTTTAGTTTTCGATATTCGATTCATCCTTATGCCAAAAAGATGTACCATGACTTGAGGGAAATCTATCGGTGGAGTGGCATGAAGTGATGCATTGCCTAGTTTGTTCCTAATTGCCCAAATTTCAAGAAATCCAAGGAAAATCAAAGGCCATGTGATGTAGCTCAAAATATACCCGTTCTATACTAGAAGTGGGAGATGATTCATACGGACCTCTTCAAGAATAGAAAAGTGGGAGATGATTAATACGGATTTCAATACTGGTCAAGTAGAACGCAAAATGCACACCTTAGAGGAAATGTTGAGAGTGTGTATTTTTAAATTCAAATATAATTGGGATGACCACTCACCTCTTACTGAGTTTACATACATTATTAGTTATCATTCCAACATATAGATGGCTCTGTATGAAGCTCTGTATGAGCGGAGGTGTAGATTTTATATTAGGTGGTTTTAGGATGGTGAAACAACGTTGATAGGACAATATATGGTTCATTAAGTGATAGTGTAACAACCCTAAAAATGAATAACATAAGATATGCTTAATGTGTCAAGAAAGCCTACGATTAGACCAGGGTTCACACAGATTTATGCGCGTAGAACCGGACCTTAGAAGCCTTACTAAAGCAAAGTCAACTTACTTGGGGAGTTAGTTGAGCTTGTCAAGGTTGGGTCCAACCATATAGGGCTCTCGAATACGAAGATTTACTCGAAGGAGTCTTTACCGGACTTAAAAAGAAGAAATCTTAGGTTTGAAGGGTCTAGGGATAAAATGGTATTCCTTGCTAAGGGAGTATCGTAATACCCTAGATATGTAATTAATTAATTAATTAACAAAGTGGAGGGGCATTTTGGGGAGATAGGGACAAAATTGAGCCCTTGATATGAAGTCTTGCTCCACCCAGGTTCGAACCTAGGTAGGAGCAATGATTTAATGTGATTTTTTTTAATTGGTGAATTAATTTAATAAATTTATAATTAATGGATGATTTAAGAAAAAGGAAAGAAATCAGATTTTTGTTATTATTATTTATTGATTAATTGATGTTTTTTGAAAATTACTAACTCTTGCCAATTATCCTAGTTTTAAGAGACACTATCTCACACAAACTCTCTCTCTCTCTATCACGCCTAATTCTCTCTATCTCTCTCGTTCATTCTGTTTTTACTGGCTGCAAAAACAAAAGATAAAAATATTATAAAGCAATCAAAAGTTCTATACACTCAAAGAACTTACCAAAAAAAATATACAAGCAAGCAAGCTAACTTAAGAAACAAAAACTTTATATCATCTTCTCGAGGGGATTGTGTTAAAGGTTTAGGGGAGGATTTGGGCAGCACTTTGAAGTTGTGTAAATCTACAACAAGGTATGGGTTTTCTCTCTTGGATTCCTTTCCCCAATAGAAACTTCTTTCTACAAAATTCAAACATATGAAACTAGGGTTGTCCCCTTGAATGTTGAACTCCTTGTCCCTAGTCTCCTTCCGATTTCAATCCAAATTAGGTTAGAAATCATGTTGTTTGTATGGTTTCTGGTAGATAAGTGTGAAATATAATATTATTTGTGATTTTGTGTTTGGAAATAGCAAGCATGTTCAATGATGTCAACCGAAAATGATGTGGTGCAATATGTAAATTTTTGTTCTTGTTGTTATCCGTTTTGAAGTCTTAAAATGGTTAGTTTTATGGCTGAAATTAACGTGCATAAAATGTGTAACTCGTAATGTTCATATGATGTGTATGTGTTTGACTAATTTTATGGGGAAAGTTGCAGATAAAACAACAATGAATCTACACCTAAGAATGTGTTAAACGAATCCATGAAATACCCGCCAAAAAAGTGTTATATTATCCATGACTTTTCCAAAGTTTTAAAGTGGAAATATTAGTGAAAATAAGGTAAGTAAATGACTAGTTTTCCAGCAAAAACAATAAGTTTCGTTTAGGCTAAAGTATAGAGGAGTAATTTGGAAATTTAATTGGTCTTAAAAGGGATGAGGCCACCAGGATTCGAACCTGTGACCTCACCGGGTGACACCTTCAATTTGCAAGAAAGGAAAAGGGGTCAGGGGGATTCCAAATGGGATGTACTGGCAAAGAAGGGAGAGAGCAAAAATTTAAATAAATAAAATGGGAGGCGTGGGAATCAAAGCCACGACCTCAAGGATGGAAAGGAGAAAGGGCTAAATACATAAGAAAATAAAGTGAGGATGTGGGGGCTCGATCCAACAACCTCACGACCAATGCGTAGCCAAAGCAACTTTTAACTAAAAATAAAATAAGGAGGTTGTGGGGATTCGAACCTAGAACCTCACAGCCCCTAGTGAAATAAAGAAAAATAAAAGGGGTTGTGGGGGTTCGATTCCACTACCTCATGGTCCATACAAATTGGAAAAGATGAATTAAATGAATAAAATAAAAGGGGTTGTGGGGGTTCGATCCCACAACCCTTAGGCCAAATAAGAGGAGAATTCAAGGAGAAAAAATAAAGAGAGAATGTTGATGTTGGGGCTCGATCTAGAGTCCTGATTTCATGAAGACTAAAAATAAAGTCGAGGAGAAATGTAAGTATTGTCCAAGGGGTTCAAACATGGGTGCCCTTGCCCAAATTCCGTATTGATACATAAGTCATACGTGAATAAAATGTTCAAGAATCATGCCACCTACTCAGATCGAAATTGAGATCTGGGCATCCACACAAGATACATAAGTCTTGTACTACATAATCTTAGGAAGATATGAGTCACTTAACTAACTATAAATGAAGCCTCATGGATTGTATGTATAGACCCATAAGTCTAGCATACGTTTAAAAATAACTGAACCTAACATGTATGTAATGAAATGAAGTAATCCTAGAAGGGTTTAGTACGAGTGTAAAACACACTAAATTGCCAAGTACATTGGAATATGATGAAATGAACAATGAAATGATGAAACCCTAGAAGGGTTAAGTAAGATTTTGAAACACACTAAATGGTCAAGTACATTGGCATATGATGAAATGAATAATCACGAAAAAAAAAGGGTGAGTAATTATTAAGAGAAAATGCGATAATGTTAACGAATGTGGTGACAACATGATATGAGGCTAATGTTAAATTGAGAGCAACCACAAATGGGCCTATGTAAATGTTACCAAAACTACTCACCTATGAGAATGTAAAGTTAATGAAGAGACCTGTCTCTGTGAACACTCTAATGAAAGTATTGAGATTAACACATTTAATACTAATCATGAGATCACAAATCATCTATTGAGTTATATTGTCCTTATACTAGAAGCCAACTTCCATGATGTATGAGTTGAATGTAATGGAAATTTATACTGAGCACCGATATACTAGCTATGAGTGGTGATGCCTTCTTTCGGAAAGGGCGGAGGTTCACGTAACTCTCATAAGATGAGACTATCCGGCATGCCGGGTATGGGTCTCTTTATATCTCCTCGTCTTCGAACATATACTACCAATATTGGGATCCAATAGGATTTAATTCCCATGTACGCTATCATGTTTTCGGTCACTTTGGCCGGTGATTCCACCTCTTTTTGGTGTGGGGGAGACACTGGATTTCATGATGCTCACATGATCTATGTCGGTTAAAGTTAAAGTTCACAATTAATGAATAATTCCATCCTCAATGATGTACACAATTAAATAAATGATACCAAAGGTGTTAGGATAGGCTAATCAAGATGTGAGCTAGACTGAAGTAATGATACTAGGTTATTGTTGATCATTGCACAACAAACCGATGAGAGTCTTAAATTACATCCTAGGTATAGCAGGTGTTTACACTACCTTATGAATGAATGAATGAAGTACATATGAATGAATAAAGAAGACTCTGTGTTTGCTAAAAAAGGTTTCCTAGTTGAGGTCCCATATGTTTTCCCCTCATTTTGGGAAGTCCTAACGTCAAGTCCATTATCCTAAGGTCTCATGGCATATGAAAGAATGATATGAACTAAGTGATATGATATGTGAAATATGTTATGTGCTGTTTGCAAAATGATAAGTTTGATGATACATGTTACACTCACGGCATGACTTTCCAAATCCAAAATTGGCAGGTCCATTGACATTCCTAATCCAAATTTTGTAAGTCAACTGACTTGACTTTCCATAAATCATGTTGTTAGGACCTATTCTTTCTCATGCATGTTCTTGGTGTGTACTTGCATATACAAATACTTTGTACAAGTGTGTACTAATTCCATACAAATATCTACTTTTAAGTGCAATCATAGGTGGATGTTAGATCTTTCAGTACGATGTTGCTGCTATTCGTATGTAGAGATTTCATCCGGACTTGGTAAGACCTCATGCTTTCGAGGATGTCAATTGTTATTATCTAGCTTCGATGTAGGCTTTAGCTAGTGGAGCATGTTCCATTAGTATTTCATTTACCATTTCATTACAGACTTTGTGTTGGTGCAATTTTTGCAAGTATACACTTTATGCAATATTAAACTATTTCTTTCATTTGATGAGCTTAATGTTAGATGGTTGATCGTGAACATTAATGAGTTAAGTAGAATGTCTTATACCGATGTTAAATAAGAAAATTTTTAAATTTTCCGCATAAATTAACATAGGTGAAGTAGAGATGATGTATGTAGGCTTGTCTGCGACCTCTGAGAGGTCAACGACGCCGGTCTCGTCTAGGGTCTAGATTCCGGTCATGACACATGGATAAGGTGATGACCATTTAGGAGAAGTTAAAAATTTTGTACAGTCATGATAATCTTATTCTGATGTTACAACAAAAGATTTAGAGTTTGAGCTTGATGATAAGATATATCTCTTTCACCCATGCATGGTGCTATGAGATTACGTAAGAAAGGAAAGATCAATCCCCGATATATTTGTCCTTACCGAATTTCCAAGACGGTTGGTAATATAGATTATGAGTTTTATCTACCGCTAGAACTACAGTCAGTTCATCCAATGTTTCATATATCTATGCCAAAGAAGTTCTTGGGTGATCATACACTTATTGTTCCTACTGAAAGTATTGGAGTGAATAACACTGGTTCAATAAGGAGATATTAGTTTAGATCCTTGATTGTCAGGTTCATAGGTTGAGAACTAAAGGTTGCATTAATTAAAGTCTTATTGAGGAACCAATTAGTTGAGGAAGCTACTTGGGACTCCAAGGATGATATGAAGAAGAGATAACATCACCTATTTTCCTCTAAATCAATTCCAGACCAAGGTACTAACTATTTATTTAATACTTTTTAAGTTGATATATTGAGTTTATGCTATGTGAATTTTTTGTACTTTGTGTTGGATTGTTAGACATTATTCTGCACCTTTTTATGCTTAGTTTTATCTCATTAAAGGTATAACTTTCGCAAGGGGTGAGATATTGAAACACATGGGAAACTGAAATTTGGAATGTAAAAGGGAAAATGCTTCAGTTGAGTACAAGTGCGCAAGTGCGGAAGGTTTTACGGTCCGTATAGGCTGTTACAGACTGTACAAAGAACAATTGAGAAGGGAAAACATTGATAACCTCTTTAGGAAAAGTTTCTTCAGCAAGAAGAGGACCACTGCCCAACACCTCACCCGTGAAGTTAAGCCCAACACTCTTGAAGGTTCATAGAGACTTGGACGGTCTATAAAGCTTCATATGGAGCGTGAAGTCATTCGTGAGGGTACCCATAAGTTTTTTATCAACTTCAGATTATCATATCTCTGAGCAAATAATAAATCATATGCCCCTTTAACTATCAAATTAAATGTATTTGCATCTTCTTTTGAACGCCACAAAGTTGTCTTAGTTCGTGTTTGGAGTAAAAATGGTTATGCCAATTTTAGTGAAGCAATATCATACATGTGAGGTTTCATGGACCATGAACCTTAAATGGTTTATGAAACCTTCTTTTAAAGCACTTCATCAATATTTAAGTGTGGGATGCTTTTGTCTTTCCCATATGTCTTTTTTAACCTTATTCTAAGTCCTTTTTGAGTGTTTATTTAGTATATCAATCAACTAACTAGTTTCCATCAATAAAACAGTAAGTATTTAAAAATTCTCTTAATACTCACACAGTGTTCCTCTTTCCCAACTAGAACTCTAAAACCTTCAAGAGGAAAATCCATGATACAAAGAAAATCCTCCCGCCCATGTTTTTGCATGTTCTTCCGCTCTATTATTCCTCCTCAAGGTAAAGATAAATCAAGTCTCCACCAAAATTTTCATTTTAAAATCTTCATATTCACATAAATAAGGATATCATAATATTAGACTAGTTCATTCTTATGTCCTACATCTACTTTTTAATTAGCAAAAAAGTAATTTAAGGTTTTGTCCTTACATTTGAGTATTTTTTTGGATAAGTTTATATTAAGTTCTTAGTTCTTAAGTTGTTGATTTTTGAATTACTATGTCTAATCATTTAGTGTTGTGAATTCTATATAGTGATCTTGAGTTGATCGTTCATGTATATAATATAGCATGAATCATATTAATGGAGTTTTCTTGAGATGAGTAGTATCGTTGATTTTTGAGTATTGAGTTTTCAACATTCATATTCAGATCCTTGTGTTGATGCTTTCATGTATATATTACAACATAAAACCTATTTTGAGTTATAAATTTTGAGAATCTTTTAAAGCTAACATTTGTGTTTTTGAGGATGCGAAGAGTTGTTTGGAAAAAATCATAAGGAAACCAAGTACATACCATATGTTTATTTTTACATGAAGAAAAAAAAATATTTTTTTAAAGAAAAAGTAAAATTTTTTAAGAAAGATTGAGTACATAATAGTTACCTCTAAAACATGCCCCTTTTGAGTAACTATCTCTACCCAAATGTACTTTTACATAGAGATAACAAAAACCTCATTTTTTTCAATTAGAAATTAGTTCCAAATATATGTTAGAGCAATTAACTCTTTTAAGAGGATAGTTTCAGTAGTAATCTCAAACAAAAGGAAGAACATGTTTATAACACCTCAGACTACGATCATCTTTTAGTTTTGGGTCAAATTACAACAATCATATCTTTGATATCTTTGAGAACATAAAAAATTAGGTTTCCCGTGAGGTGTCAAATCAACAGTCTTTGAGTAGTCTTTCCAATGCTGCAAAGTTTGCGAATTTTTTAACTTGGAGTAAAAAGTTATGGAAATGAGAATGAAGCCTCTCTAATGTAGATTTTTCATCCGTGTAAAGAAAAGGTATTTTGGTCTTTTCCTTACACTGCTAGGACTAAAAAAAATTCTCACCCAAATAAGGGTCTAATATGTTTTCTACTACTTTTTCATGTCCCTAAATGCTTAGAGTTTGATAGAAGGGTTTGGAGAATAGAAAAGGGATAAGATCCATCAAGAATTTGGAGAATTAACCCAGAACATCATTCTTTCTAGGTATGTAAAATTCTCACTGTGTTGGGATTGTTCAACCACACGACATGCCTCTAATATTTTCATGAAATCTCTTATTGATAGATTTTTGACATTGTTATTGAATTTTGATTCATTCCATAACAGTGGAGGCTTTGAGTTCTTGAGTTTATTCAAATTTAGTACAAGTTATTGTAACGACCTATTTAGTCGTTTTGAGCAGCAGATTTTACTTCTGGAAAACTGGCTGAGACGACGGACCCCACGACGGACCGTCATGGGCACGACGGACCGTCGAGGGTGTCTCGTTTCAAAACACTTAGAAATTAGAAATTTTGGTGCTGAAATCGACTCTCTAAACTTCCTGACGGAATGGCGGGACGGACCGTCATAGATTCTTTAGTGGAAATTGAGTCTCTGAACTCTGTGATGGACCTGCAGGACGGACCGTCGCAGGCACGACGGGCCGTCACAGGTTGCGTAATCCCAGTCTGGGTCGGATTTCTGTTAAGTAATTTAAGGGGCGTTTTGGACTATTCCTGCTATAATTATTAATTTCGTGGGTTAATATTAATAAGTCTAATTACTTAGGGGTTAAAAGTGGTAACCTTGAGTAAATTAGTGGGTTATTATTGCCATCTTTTATACTTAATTATATACTAATTAGGGTAAACGAAAGAGGGTTTGAATAAGAAAAATAGAAAGAACAAAGAGAGGGAGAATCGATCAAGAGAGAGAGAGAGAGGAACGAAGAGGAAAGCAAGGATTTTAAGGATTAACTTGCTTGATTCCAATTCTTCGGTGGAGGTAGGTTATGGTTTTGATACTATTCATAGTAAACTCTTAATAGAGAATGATATGTATTGGTAGTATTGTAAATCCTGCTATATGCTTAATTGTATGCTTGCATGATTGTGATTTATAATTGTGATAAAATAAGCATGATGAAGCTATTGAATCCTAAATCTTGAAAGAAACCATAATCTACTTTTTTAATGATGATGCGTTAGTATAAAAGAAGGCTTGGTGAACTAAAGTAATGAGAATGATGATGCCTTGGTATAAGAGAAGGCTTGATGAATTGATAGAATGAGATTAGTGGATCGGAGTGTAACGTACCGACACATAGAATTAAGGGATCGGGTGTCACGAACCGACACGTAGAATTAGGGGATCGGAGTGTCACATTCCGACACATAGAATTAAGGGATCGGGTGTAACGAACCGACACGTAGAATTAGGGGATCAGAGTGTCACGTTCCGACACATAGTATTAGGGGATCGGGTGTCACGAACCGACAAGTAGAAGTAGGGGATCGGAGTGTCACGTACCGACACATAGTAGTAGGGGAGCGGAGTGTCACGTACCGACACAAGAGGAAGAAAGATAATGAATCTTGAAAGATGTAAATATACTCAATATAATGAACCTAATTCCCAAATGAGTATGGTAATGAGGCTTGAGTCCTCATGGATGAACTTGGTAGTACTTATTGATGATTATTGTACTTGTTGTTGCTACATATTGAGTATTATAGTTGATTTATGATATTAACTGATATATACTGTTTTCTATTTTGAGTTGGCCGATGATACCTACTCAGTACTTGTGTTGTGTACTGACCCCTACTTGTATGTTTCTTTCTTTGTATTTGTGGAGTGCAGCAACGTACCGTCGTCTTAAACTCAACCGCATCTATAGCCAGTCTTCATTACACCGGGATTCAGGGTGAGCTAATGCTTCTAGCTTGGACTGGATCTTCTTCTTCAAGTCTTGATGCCTTGAACTTCCGGCATGGACTAGCTTTTTACTTATTTTCGCTTTCTTAGATACTCTTAGTTTAGTAATAGAGGATAGATGTTCTTGTGATGATGACTTCCAGATTTTGGGGATAATAATAGTTATTGAATTGATTTTATTAACGAGTTTAAGTATTCCGCATTGTATTTTGATAATTATGTTTGAAATGTTGGGGTTTAGATTGGTTGGTTCGCTCACATAGTAGGTTAAGTGTGGGTGCCACTCGCGGCTCGGTTTTGGGTCGTGACAAACTTGGTATCAGAGCATTAGGTTCGTTGGTCTCATCACACAAGAACGGGTCTAGTAGAGTCTTAAGGAACGGTAGAGGGATGCCATTTCTTTTCTTTGAGAGGCTATAAGACTTTAGGAAAATTCCATTCTTTCTTTCTTTCTTTCGTGCTATTACTTGGATCCAATTGGTATCTAGGTGATACAAATTGGTATCTGACCATCTTCATTCTATGTCGCAGATGGTTAGAACTAGAGCAACGACTGCACCAACACCAACACCGGCAAGACAAGAAACGTCTGAGCCAGCCATAGGGGCTGTAGATCGAAGAGGAGTAGCGGCGAGAGGCCGTGGAAGAGGTCGTGGGAGGACTTCCTCTAGAGGAAGAGGACGAGCACCTAGCCCATCTGGTACTAGGGCGGTGACTCCTCCACCGACTGAGGAAGTTATAAGAGAGGGTGAGGAAGAGGAGAATGAACAGGTACAGAGTGAAGGATTGCCACCCCAACCTACCCCAGAGATGATCAATCAAGTTCTTGCTAATCTTAGCGGGTTATCTGATCAGGGCCAAGCACCTCCAGTGTTTTCTGCACCAGCACCTCAGGTTCTGGAGGTACAACATGCGGCTACTGTGTCTCCCCGCAGGGATGCCTCATTGGAAATAGGCACGTTTCCTCGTCTGACTACAGGGCTTATAATGACAAACGATCAGCATGAAATTTTCAGTAAGTTCTTGAAATTGAAACCTCCAGTCTTCAAGGGTGCCGAATCTGAGGATGGTTACGATTTTCTGGTTAACTGTCATGAGCTACTACACAAGATAGGTATAGTAGAACGGTTCGGTGTTGAGTTCGTGAGTTATCAGTTTCAGGAAACGCCAAAATGTGGTGGCGGTCACATGTTGAGTGTCAACCAACAAGGGCACCACCTATGACTTGGGCATCATTCTCTAGCTGTTTATGGAGAAGTATATCCCCCGGACTCTGAGGGATAGGAAGAGGGATGAGTTCTTGAGCCTAGAGCAAGGTAGGATGTCGGTTACTGCATATGAGGCTAAGTTTCGTGCATTATCCAGGTATGCCACTGTCACGACCCAAATCGGGGACGCGACTGGCACCCACATTTACCCTCCTATGTGAGCGAACCAACCAATCTAAACCTTAACCAAATACAACGCGGAAGACTTAACTTGATATGAAAAACAAATACAATAAATATCCCCAAAATCTGGAAGTCATCATCACAAGAACATCTATAATCAAATTACGAAACTAAGAGTATTCTAGGAAGCTAAAACAAATGAAAGCTAGTCCATGCCGGAACTTCAAGGCATCAAGACGGGAAGAAGAAAATCCAGTCCAAGCTAGAAGCATAGCTCACCCTGAAAATCCGGAGTAGTGAATACTGGCTAGAAACGCGGTTGAGTTGACGATGACGGCACGGTTGCTGCACTCCACAAATACAAGAAAGAAACAAACAAGTAGGAGTCAGTACAACCACACGTACTGAGTAGGTATCATCGGCCAACTCAGAATAGAAAACAGTATATATCAGTTAATCTCACAAATCAACTATAATACTCAACATGTAGTAACAACAAATACTACAATCATCAATAAATATCACCAAGTTCATACAGGAGGACTCAAGCCTCATCATCATACTCATTAAGGAAAAACAGGTTCATTAGATGTAGCACATTAACATCTTTCAAGGTTCATTATCTTTCTTCCTCTCGTGTCGGTACGTGACACTCCGATCCATATTCTATCCTGTGCCGGAACGTGGCACTCTGATCCTCATTTCTATCCTGGTGCCGGAACGTGGCACTCTGATCCTCATTTCTATCCTGGTGCCGGAACGTGGCACTCCGATCCTCATTTCTATCCTGGTGCCGGAACGTGGCACTCCGATCCTCATTTCTATCCTGGTGCCGGAACGTGGCACTCCGATCCTCATTTCTATCCTGGTGCCGGAACGTGGCACTCCGATCCTCATTTCATCGAGCCTTCATTTATACTAAGGCATCACAATTCTCATAACAAGTACATCAAGCCTTCATTTATACTAAGGCATCACAAATCTCATAACAAGTACATCAAGCCTTCATTTATACTAAGGCATTATCAATACATCACATAGTTCATCTAGCCTTATTTATACTAAGGCATCACAATTCTCATCACAAGTACATCAAGCCTTCATTTATACTAAGGCATCACAAATCTCATAAATTAGGGTTTCATCAAGATTTAGGGTTCACAAGCTTCATCATGCTTATTTCATCACAAACATATAATCATACTCATACAATCATACAATTAAGCATATAGAAGAGTTTACAAGATTACCCAATACATATCATTTGCTATTGAGAGTTTACTACACAAAGCATAAACCATAACCTACCTTCACCAAGGATTTGTGTTCAAGCAAGAAGTCTTCAAGAATCCTTGCTCCTTCTCTCTCAATCGCCTCTTTTCTCTTCTCTTTTTCTTTCTCTTTCTTCCTCCAACCTTCCTCTCTTCTTACCCTAAATCACAAGATTTCAAGTTTCAAAAGAAATGAAACCAACCCACCAAGTTACTCAAAGTTAGTCTTTCAACCCCCAAGGAATTGAACTAATCACATTAACCCACTAACTTTATAAATTAAAGCCGAAATTGTCCAAAACACCCCTTTAAAAATAACCAGAATTCTGACCCCGACTGGGATAACGGAACCTGTGACGGTCCGTCGCGCCTGCGACGGTCCGTCCTGCAGGTCCGTCGCGACGGTCAGAGAGTTGTTCCCAGTGCCGAATTCTCAAAAGTCGAAGTGTTTTGAAACGGTGCTCACGACGGTCCGTCGTGACTGTGACGGTCCGTCCTGCACGTTCGTCACAGAGTTCAGAGACTCACTTTCAACACTCAAATTCATAATTCCAAGTGTTTTGGAACGGGACACCCTCGACGGTCCGTCGTGCCTGCGACGGTCCGTCGTGGTATCCGTCACATGCAGCCAGATTTTTCCAAAATGAAATTTTTTTTTACTCAAACGACTAAACAGGTCGTTACAATAGATACCAATTTACCCATCGTTCGTCCCTGAGACGATCAAAAGAAGAAAAACAAGGGCGAAAAGGAGTACCTGGATCTGTAAACAGATGTGGGTATTTTTCCTGCATATCTGCCTCCTTCTCCCAAGTAGCCTCTTCAACCGGTCGATTCTTCCATTGAACTTAATGGATGTAATCTCTCTCGACCTCAACTTGCGAACTTCTCTATTTAGAATAGCAACAGGTTCCTCTTCATAACTCAACTTCTCATCGAGCAGAACCGAATCCCAACGGATGATGTAATTTCCATCCGCATGGTATCTTTTCAACATGGACACATGAAATACCGGATGCACTCGGACAGCCCTGGAGGCAAGGCTAATTCATAAGCCACCTCCCCCACTCGCTTAAGTACCTCAAATGGTCCAATATACCTTGGACTTAGCTTACCTCTTTTTCCAAACCGCATCACCCCTTTCATGGGTGAAACTTTCAACAAGACTTGTTCACCTTCCATGAACTCCAAGTCTCTAACCTTTCGATCCGCATATTCCTTTGTTTACTCTGAGCCGCTAAAAGCTTTTCTCGAATAGCTTTCACCTTTTCCAAGGAATCCCTCAACAGATCAGTACCCCAAGGTCTAACCTCAAATGCATCAAACCAACCAATGGGAGACCTACATCTCCTCCCGTACAATGCTTCGAATGGAGCCATGTCAATACTGGAGTGATAGCTATTATTGTACGAAAATTCTGCCAAGGGTAAGAAGTCATCCCAATGGCCACCAATTCTATCACAACACGCACGGAGCATATCCTCCAACACTTGAATCGTTCGTTCAGACTGACCATCGGTCTGAGGATGAAATGCAGTACTAAGATCCAATCTAGTACCTAATTCGGCATGCAAGGTTCTCCAAAACTTAGAAGTAAACTGCGTACCTCTATCAGATATGATGGACAGTGGAACCCCATGAAATCGAACGATCTCTGAGATGTAAATTTTAGCCAACTTCTCTGCGTTGTAGGTCACCTTGACTGGAATGAAGTGAGCAGACTTAGTTAATCTGTCTACAATTACCCAAATAGAATCAAACTTCCCCAATGTCTTTGGAAGACCAACCACAAAGTCCATTGCAATTCTCTCCCACTTCCATTCAGGAATGGGCATTCTTTGAAGTGTTCCTCCGGGCCTCTGATGTTCGTATTTTACTTGTTGGCAATTTGGACATTTGGCAACAAACTCAACAATGTCTCGCTTCATTCTTTTCCACCAAAAGTGTTGCTTTAGGTCGCGGTACATCTTGGTTGCACCAGGATGTATGGAATATCCGGAACTATAAGCCTCTGTAAGAATAGTGTGGATCACGTCATCAACACGTGGCACACATACTCTTCCCTTAATTCTCAAAACACCTTCGTCATCAATTATTGCTTCCTTAGCCTCTCCTCGCAACACCATATTCTGGATTTGACTTAGTTTCTCATCCTCAAACTGTTTCCATTTGATCTGGTCAAGAAAAGAAGATTTCGCCTCCACACAAGCTAAAAATCCTCCCTTCTCATTCACTTATAGCCTCATAAAATCATTAGCCAAATTTTGGATTTCCCTCGCCAACGGGCGCCTAGAGACTTGCAAATGAGCTAGACTTCCCATGCTTCCCGCCTTTCTACTCAAAGCATCTGCCACAACATTAGCTTTTCCCGGATGATACAAGATAGTGATATCGTAGTCCTTGAGTAGTTCCATCCATCTCCTCTGTCTCAAATTCAAGTCTTTCTGTGTGAAGACATACTGTAGGCTACGATGGTCCGTATAGACCTCACACTTAACCCCATACAAATAGTGCCTCCATTGCTTTAGTGCAAATACTACAGCGGCCAACTCTAAATCATGAGTCGGATAGTTACGTTCATGCACCTTTAATTGCCTCGAAGCATAAGCAATCACATTTTTCTCTTGCATCAGCACTGCACCCAAACCAGAATAGGATGCATCACAATAAACAATGAAGTTCTTACCCTCTACTGGCAAGGTAAGGATAGGTGCAGTAGTCAACAGAGTGTTGAGTTTCTGGAAGCTTTCTTCACACTCATCAGACCATACAAATGGAACATTCTGCTTAGTCAAGTTCGTCAATTGGGAAGCAATAGAAGAGAATCCCTTGACGAATCGGCGGTAGTAGCTAAAAACCAACAAAGCTTCTTATTTCTGACACGTTTGTAGGCCTTACCCAATTCTTCACTGTCTCAATCTTAGATGGATCCACCATCACTCCATCCTTAGAAACCACGTGCCCCAAGAAGGACACTGAATCTAGCCAAAACTCACACTTGGAGAATTTCGCATAAAGCTTCTTCTCCCTCAACAACTCTAATACCCTTCTCAAATGCTCCTCATGTTCCTTCTTACTCTTGGAGTATATCAGTATATCATCAATAAAACGATCACAAAGAGATCTAGATATGGTTTGAAAATCCCGTTCATCAGGCTCATAAAAGCAGCGGGGGCATTCGTAAGACCAAACGACATTACCACAAATTCGTAATGTCCATATCTAGTCCGAAAGGCAGTCTTTGGCACATCCGTTTCCCGTATTTTCAATTGATGATAACCGGATCTCAAGTCAATCTTAGAGAAGACACAAGCACCTTGTAACTGATCGAACAAGTCATCAATGCGAGGAATGGGATACTTGTTCTTAATAGTTACCTTGTTCAACTGCCGGTAATCTATGCACATCCGGAAACTCCCATCCTTCTTCTTCACAAATAACACCGGAGCACCCCAAGGAGATGCACTTGGTCTAATGAAACCCTTGCTCAACAACTCTTGAAGTTGAGCCTTTAACTCTCTTAACTCCGCGGGAGCCATTCTATAAGGGGGTATAGAAATGGGACGAGTACCCGGCTCCAAATCAATACAGAAGTCAATATCCCTATCCGGTGGCATACCAGGAAGATCTGCAGGGAACACGTCCAAAAACTCTCGGACTAATGAAACAGACTCAATTGGAGGTACATGTGTAGTGTCATCCTTGAGGTGTGCCAAGAAAGCTAAACACCCTTTGCTAACCATCCTTCTAGCACGAAGAAAGGAGATGACACGAACCGGACTGGAAGTGTAGTCACCCTCCCACACTAACTGACCTGTCCCAGGCTTGGCTAAAGTCACCGTTTTAGCATTACAATCCAAGATTGCAAAATTTGGAGAAAGCCAAGTCATACCCAGAATTACATCGAAGTCGACCATTTCTAAGATAACCAAATCCACATAAGTGTTGCTCCCCACAAAAGTCACCAAGCAAGACCTATATACTCTTTCAACCATCACAAAATCACCCACCGGAGTAGACACCCGAATAGGTACATCAAGCAATTCACAAGGTAAATTAAGACCAGTCGCAAATGAAGAAGATATATAGGAAAACGTGGATCCGGGATCAAACAATACAGAAGCCATGCGATCACAAACCAAAAGATTACCTGTGATAACAGCATCAGATGTCTCCGCTTCAGATCTCCCAGGGAAAGCGTAACAATGGGCCCTATCACCCGTCTCCATTGCCTCTACCGTGTTGTGCTGTAGTGGCCCCAATTTGCCCATCACCTCGGCCACCACGCCCTTCAGAATAACGGCCTCTACCATGACCACCTCTACCTCTGACTGTGGGAGTTCTGTGACTCTGCCTTGGACAATACTTCTTTATGTGTCCAGTCTCCCCACATCCATAACACTCTCTGGATTGCAGCATCGGTCTCTGTGAGAATTGTTGACCGGTCTGAGGTGGACCCCCAACTACAGTCTGTAGTGAAGACTGAATTGGTCGGGCTGAGTAACCTCCTGAACCCTGTCCTCTAGTGTATGAACCATTAAACTCACCTCCCTTTCGAAACCTTTTTGATGTCGATGCCACGGTGGAGTCATTTGGCTTACTCTTTCCACCTCTATCACGAAGTCTACCACTTCTTGGAAGGATTTTGTCGTCGCCGCTACCTGTAAGGCTGAAATCCGCAATTCGCGCGCCTCACCCCTTCACAAAACGGCAAATCCGCTCTTGTTGACTGAAACAAAGCTGGGTGGCGTACCTGGATAATGCACGAAATTTAGCCTCATATGCATTAACCGACATCCTACCTTGCTCTAGGCTCAAGAACTCATCTCTTTTCCTATCCCTCAAGGTCCGGGGAATATACTTCTCCATAAACAAATTAGAGAATGAGGCCCAAGTCATAGGTGGTGCCTCTGTTGGTTGACACTCAACATGTGACCGCCACCACATTTTGGCGTTCCCTTGAAACGTATAAGTCACGAACTCAACGCCAAACCGTTCTACTATACCCATCTTGTGTAGTAGCTCATGACAGTCGACCAGAAAATCGTAAGCATCCTCAGATTCAGCACCCTTAAAGACTGGAGGTTTCAATTTCAAGAACTTACTGAAAAGTTCATGCTGATCACTTGTCATTATAGGCCCTATAGTCAGACGAGGAAACGTGCCTATTTCCAATGGAGCATCCATGCGGGGAGCCACAGTAGCCGCATGTTGTACCTCCGGAGTCTGAGGTGCTGGTGTAGAAAACACTGGAGGTGTCTGGCCCCGATCAGATAACCCGCTAAGATAAGCCAGAACCTGATTGATCATTTCTGGGGTAGGTTGGGGTGGCAGTTCCTCGTTCTGCACTTGTTCATTCTCCCCTTCCTCACCCTCTCTTATCACTTCCTCAGTTGATGGGGGAGTCACCGCCCTAGTACTAGTTGGGCTAGGTGCTTGTCCTCTTCCTTTAGAGGATGTCCTCCCACGACCTCTTCCACGGCCTTTTGCCACCACTCCTCTTTGAGCTACCGCCCAGTGGCTAGCTCAGACGTTTCTTGTCTTGCCGGTGTTGGGGTTGGCGCAGACGTTGCTCTAGTTCTAACCATCTGCGAAATAGAATGAAGATGGTCAGATACCAATTTGTATCATCTAGATACAATTGGATCCAAGTAATACACGAAAAAGAATGAAGAATGGAATTTCCTAAAGTCCTGTCCTCCAAACAAAAATAAAGCTCCCCAAAGTTACTCTAAAAGTAAAGTCCCCCTACTTCTTAAGACTCTACTAGACTCGTTCTTGTGTGATGAGACCAACGAACCTAATGCTCTGATACCAACTTTGTCACGACCCAAATCGGGGACGCGACTGGCACCCACATTTACCCTCCTATGTGAGCGAACCAACCAATCTAAACCTAACCAATACAACGCGGAAGACTTAACTTGATATGAAAAACAAATACAATAAATATCCCCAAAATCTGGAAGTCATCATCACAAGAACATCTATAATCAAATTACGAAACTAAGAGTATTCTAGGAAGCTAAAACAAATGAAAGCTAGTCCATGCCGGAACTTCAAGGCATCAAGACGGGAAGAAGAAAATCCAGTCCAAGCTAGAAGCATAGCTCACCCTGAAAATCCGGAGTAGTGAATACTGGCTAGAAACGCGGTTGAGTTGACGATGACGGCACGGTTGCTGCACTCCACAAATAGAAGAAAGAAACAAACAAGTAGGAGTCAGTACAACCACACGTACTGAGTAGGTATCATCGGCCAACTCAGAATAGAAAAAAACAGTATATATCAGTTAATCTCACAAATCAACTATAATACTCAACATGTAGTAACAACAAATACTACAATCATCAATAAATATCACCAAGTTCATACAGGAGGACTCAAGCCTCATCATCATACTCATTAAGGAAAAACAGGTTCATTAGATGTAGCACATTAACATCTTTCAAGGTTCATTATCTTTCTTCCTCTCGTGTCGGTACGTGACACTCCGATCCATATTCTATCCTGTGCCGGAACGTGGCACTCCGATCCTCATTTCTATCCTGGTGCCGGAACGTGGCACTCCGATCCTCATTTCTATCCTGGTGCCGGAACGTGGCACTCCGATCCTCATTTCTATCCTGGTGCCGGAACGTGGCACTCCGATCCTCATTTCTATCGTGGTGCCGGAACGTGGCACTCCGATCCTCATTTCTATCCTGGTGCCGGAACGTGGCACTCCGATCCTCATTTCATCGAGCCTTCATTTATACTAAGGCATCACAATTCTCATAACAAGTACATCAATCCTTCATTTATACTAAGGCATCACAAATCTCATAACAAGTACATCAAGCCTTCATTTATACTATGGCATTATCAATACATCACATAGTTCATCTAGCCTTATTTATACTAAGGCATCACAATTCTCATCACAAGTACATCAAGCCTTCATTTATACTAAGGCATCACAAATCTCATAAATTAGGGTTTCATCAAGATTAGGGTTCACAAGCTTCATCATGCTTATTTCATCACAAACATATAATCATACTCATACAATCATACAATTAAGCATATAGAAGAGTTTACAAGATTACCCAATACATATCATTTGCTATTGAGAGTTTACTACACAAAGCATAAACCATAACCTACCTTCACCAAGGATTTGTGTTCAAGCAAGAAGTCTTCAAGAATCCTTGCTCCTTCTCTCTCAATCGCCTCTTTTCTCTTCTCTTTTTCTTCTCTTTCTTCCTCCAACCTTCCTCTCTTCTTACCCTAAATCACAAGATTTCAAGTTTCAAAAGAAATGAAACCAACCCACCAAGTTACTCAAAGTTAGTCTTTCAACCCCCAAGGAATTGAACTAATCACATTAACCCACTAACTTTATAAATTAAAGCCGGAATGGTCCAAAACACCCCTTTAAAAATAACTAGAATTCTTACCCCGACTGGGATGACGGAACCTGTGACGGTCCGTCGCGCCTGCGACGGTCCATTTGCAGGTCCGTCGCGACGGTCAGAGAGCTGTTCCCAGTGCCGAATTCTCAAAAGTCTAAGTGTTTTGAAACGGTGCTCACGACGGTCCGTCGTGACTGTGACGGTCCGTCCTGCACGTTCGTCACAGAGTTCAGAGACTCACTTTCAACACTCAAATTCATAATTCCAAGTGTTTTGGAACGGGACACCCTCGACGGTCCGTCGTGCCTGCGACGGTCCGTCGTGGTGTCCGTCGCATGCAGCCAGATTTTTCCAAAATGAAATTTTTTTTTACTCAAACGACTAAACAGGTCGTTACAGCCACCCAACTTTGTTTCAGTCCAAAAGAGCGGATTCGCCGTTTTGTGAAGGGGTTGAGGTCAGAATTGCGGATTTCAGCCTTACAGGTAGCGGCTACCGGCAAAATCCTTCCAAGAAGTGGTAGACTTCGTAATAGAGGTGGAAGGAGTGAAGCCAGATGACTTCACCACGACATCTACATCAAAAAGGTTTCGAAAGGGAGGTGAGTTTAATGGTTCTTACTCCAGAGGGCAAGGCTCAGGAGGTTACTCGGTCCGACCAATTCAGTCTTCGCTACAGACTGTAGTTGGGGGTCCACCTCAGACCGGTCAACACTTCTCTGAGAGACCTATGCTTGACTCCAGAGAGTGTTATGGATGTGGGGAGACTGGGCATATTAGGAGGAATTGTCCAAAATAGAGTTACAGACCCCCAATAGCTAGAGGTAGAGGTGGTCATGGTAGAGGCCGTTATTCTGGAGGACGTGGTGGTCGAGGTAATGGTGGTCACCAAAACGGCCGGGGTGATGGGAAAACTGGAGCCACTGCAACACAACATGGTAGAGGCAACGGACAGACAAGTAATGGGGCCCATTGTTACGCTTTCCGTGGGAGATCTGAAGTGGAGACATCTGATGATGTCATCACATGTAATTTTTTGGTTTGTGATTGCATGGCTTCTGTATTGTTTGATCCTGGATCCACATTTTCTTATGTATCTTCTTCATTGCTACTGGTCTTAATTTACCTTGTGAATTACTTGACATGCCTATTCGTGTTTCTACTCCGGTGGGTGAGTCTGTGATAGTTGAAAAAGTATATAGGTCTTGTTTGGTGACTTTTGTGGGGAGCAACACTTATGTAGATTTGGTTATCTTAGAAATAGTTGACTTCGATGTGATTTTGGGTATGACTTGGCTTTCTCCAATTTTGCAATCTTGGATTTTAATGCTAAAACTGTGACGTTAGCCAAGCCTGGGACAGATCAGTTAGTGTGGGAGGGCGACTACACTTCCACTCCGGTTCATATCATCTCCTTTCTTCGTGCTAAGAGAATGGTTAGTAAGGGGTGTTTAGCTTTCTTGGCACATCTCAGGGATGACACTACCCAAGTACCTTCAATTGAGTCGGTTTCGATAGTCCGTGAATTTCTGGATGTGTTCCCTGCAGATCTTCCTGGTATGCAACCGGATAGAGATATCGATTTTTGCATTGATTTGGAACCGGGCACTCGCCCCATTTCTATACCCCCTTATAGAATGGCTCCCGCGGAATTAAGAGAGTTAAAGGCCCAACTTCAAGAGTTGTTGAGCAAAGGGCTTCATTAGACCAAGTGCATCTCCTTGGGGTGCTCTGGTGTTATTTGTGAAGAAAAAGGATGGGAGTTTTCGGATAGCATAGACTACCGGCAGTTGAACAAGGACTATAAGAACAAGTATCTCATTCCTCGCATTGATGACTTGTTCGATCAGTTACAAGGTGCTTGTGTTTCTAAAATTTACTTGAGATCATCAATTGAAAATACGAGCAACGGATGTGCCAAAGACTCTTTTCGAACTAGGAATGGGCATTACGATTTGTAGTGATGTCTTTTGGTCTTACGAATGCCCCTGCAGCTTTCATGAGCTTGATGAACGGATTTTTAATCCATATCTAGATCTCTTTGTGATCGTATTTATTGATGATATACTGATATACTCCAAGAGTAAGAAGGAACATGAGGAGCATTTGAGAATGGTATTGGAGTTGTTGAGGAAGAAAGAAAAAGCTTTATGCCAAATTCTCTAAGTGTGAGTTTGGCTAGATTCAGTGTCCTTCTTGGGGCACGTGGTTTCTAAGGACGGAGTGATGGTGGATCCTTCTAAGATTGAGACAGTGAAGAATTGGGTAAGACCTACTAATGTGTCAGAAATAAGGAGCTTTGTTGGTTTAGCTAGCTATTACCGTCGATTTGTCAAAGGATTCTCTTCTATTGCTTCCCAATTGACGAACTTGACTAAGAAGAATGTTTCATTTGTATGGTCGGATGAATGTGAGGAAAGCTTTCAGAAACTCAAGACCCTGTTGACTACTGCACCAATTCTTACCTTGCCAGTGGAGAGGTAAGAACTTCATCGTGTATTGTGATGCATCCTATTCTGGTTTGGATGCAATGCTAATGCAAGAAAAGAATGTGATGCTTATGCTTCAACGCAATTAAAGGTGCATGAACGTAACTATCCGACCCATGATTTGGAGTTGGCCGCGGTAGTATTTGCACTAAAGCAATGGAGACACTATTTGTATGGGGTTAAGTGTGAAGTCTATACGGATCATCGTAGCCTACAGTATGTCTTCACTCAGAAGGATTTGAATTTGAGACAGAGGAGATGGATGGAACTACTGAAGGACTACGATATCACTGTTCTGTATCATCCGGGAAAGGCTAATGTTGTGTCAGACGCCCTAAGTAGAAAGGCAGGAATCATGGGAAGTCTAGCTCATTTGCAAGTTTCTAGACGCCCGTTGGCTGTAGAGAAATCCAAAACATGGCTAATGATTCATGAGGCTAGAAGTAAATGAGAGAAGGGAGGATTTTGGCTTGTGTGGAGGCGAGATCTTCTTTTCTTGACAAGATCAAGGAAAAACAGTTTGATGATGAGAAACTTAGGTCGAATTCGGGATATGGTGTTGCGAGGAGAGGCTAAAGAAGCACTAATTGATGAAGAAGGAGGTGTTTTGAGGATTAAGGGAAGGGTATGTGTGCCCCCGTGTTGATGATTTGATCCACACCATCCTCACAGAGGCTCATAGTTCCGGATATTCTATACATCCTGGTGCAACCAAGATGTACCGTGACCTAAAACAACACTTTTGGTGGAGTAGAATGAAGCGTGACATCGTGGATTTTTGTTGCCAAATGTCCAAATTGTCAGCAAGTAAAGTATGAACACCAGAGGCCCGGAGGAACACTTCAGAGAATGCCCATTCCTGAATGGAAGTGGGAGAGAATTGCAATGGACTTCGTGGTTGGTCTTCCAAAGACATTGGGTAAGTTTGATTCCATTAGGGTAATTGTGGACAGATTAACTTGTACGCTCACGCTCACTTCATTCGGTCAAGGTGACCTACAATGCAGAGAAGTTAGCCAAAATCTACATCTCAGAAATCGTTCGATTGCATGGAGTTCCACTTTCCATCATATCAGATAGAGGTACGCAGTTTACTTCTAAGTTTTGGAGAAACATTGCATGCGGAATTAGGTACTAGGTTGGACCTTAGTACTGCGTTTCACCCTCAGACGGATGGTCAGTCTGAGCGAACGATTCAAGTGTTGGAGGATATGCTTCGTGCATGTGTTATAGAATTTGGTGGTCATTGGGATAACCTCTTACCCTTAGCGGAGTTTTCATACAATAATAGCTATCACTCTCTAGTATTGATATGGCTCCATTTGAAGCATTGTATGGGAGGAGATGTAGGTCTCCCATTGGTTGGTTTGATGCATTTGAGGTTAGACCTTGGCGTACTGATCTGTTGCAGGATTCAAGGAGAAGGTGAAATCTATTCAAGAAAAGCTTTTAGCGGCTCAAAGTAGGCAAAAGGAATATGCGGATCGAAAGGTTAGAGATTTGGAGTTATGGAGGGTGAGACAGTCTTGCTAAAGGTTTTCGCCCATGAAAGGGGTGATGCGGTTTGGTAAAAGAGGTAAGCTAAGCCCAAGGTATATTGGTCCATTTGAAGAACTTAAGCGAGTAGGGGAGGTGGCTTATGAATCAGCCTTGCCTCCAGGGCTGTCCGGAGTGCATCCGGTATTTCATGTGTCCATGTTGTTGAAGAGATACCATGGGGATGGAAACTACATCATCCGTTGGGATTCAGTTCTGCTTGATGAGAATTTGACTTATGAGGAGGAGCCTGTTGCCATTCTAGATAGAGAAATTCGCAAGTTGAGGTCGAGGGAGATTGCATCTATCAATGTTCAATGGAAGAATCGACCAGTTGAAGAAGACACTTGGGAGAAGGAGACAGATATGCAAGAAAGATACCCACACCTGTTTACGGATTCAGGTACTTCTTTTCGCCCTTGTTTTCCTTCTTCTGATCGTTCGAGGACGAACGATGGGTAAATTGGTATCTACTGTAACGACCTGTTTAGTCGTTTTGAGCAGCAGATTTTACTTCTGGAAACTGGCTGAGACGACGGACCCCACGACGGACCATCATGGGCATGACGGACCGTCGAGGGTGTCTCGTTTCAAAACACTGAGAAATTAGAAATTTAGGTGCTGAAATCGACTCTCAGAACTTCGTGACGGAATGGCAGGATGGACCGTCACAGGTGTGACGGACCGTCACAGATTCTTTAGTGGAAATTGAGTCTCTGAACTCTGTGACGGACCTGTAGGACGGACCGTCGCAGGCACGATGGGCCGTCACAGGTTGCGTAATCCCCAGTCTGGGTCGGATTTCTGTTAAGTAATTTAAGGGGCGTTTTTGACTATTCCTGCTATAATTATAAATTTCGTGGGTTAATATTAATAAGTCTAATTACTTAGGGGTTAAAAGAGGTAACCTTGAGTAAATTAGTGGGTTATTATTGCCATCTTT
>JAKWJD010000648.1:0-54036 GCA_027705065.1 Solanum peruvianum
TGTGATATTATTCCTTGATGTTAGGGTTGTATTAAATCATGGTCTCAAGTATTTGGGATAAGTATTACTCCTATGATAGCAAGCATGTTGGTTGATTGATATGACTTACTTGACTTTACTTTAGTCCTTAAAGGGGTAAAGTGGCATGTTTTGATAAAAAGTACCTTTTAGCATGTTTTGCTTGTGTGTTTGCATAAGATCTCATACTTAGCACATGTGGAGTACTAA
This sequence comes from Solanum peruvianum, assembly GCA_027705065.1. Taxonomy (NCBI): domain Eukaryota; kingdom Viridiplantae; phylum Streptophyta; class Magnoliopsida; order Solanales; family Solanaceae; genus Solanum; species Solanum peruvianum. The sequence goes on from JAKWJD010000648.1 coordinate 229, forward strand.
CCCCATTTTCTTCCCTTTTTCCAAACATTTTAGGTTCCGGTTGTTGAGATGTTTGGGAGGCGACATTGTTGAAGGCTTGGATTCTTCCTTTCATCCAAGTAGGGTAGGTCCTCAACTTTCTAGGACAATGCCATCTTCTAGCTTTGGATTTTTTATGACCTTATTGACTCTATAATATCTTTCCTTGTTATTCGAATATTGTACTTTTGTATGACCTATACATGGTCTTGCTGAATTGATGTAAGGGCTATACCCTATATAGGATTGATGTATACTCGATATGATATATATTATGTGTATGTAGAGGTCTATTTAAACCTCAAAGTAGTGATACTCAAAGATTTAAATTTTTCTGCATTTTTCAACCTATGAATGTAATGACATGAAACTAAGAGTCTAGTCTTAGTCCTTCAAAAGGACGACGACGTCAGTTACTCTAGGGGGTAAACCCGTATGTGACAAGAAGAGTCAAAACTTAAGAGGATTACTAGAAACATGAACAGGGGTACATTGCTCCTAAGATCAAACTTGAAAGTGCTAGTGGTTCTCAACTTGCTAAGCCTACTTGTTCTAATTTTGCGAAGAATCACTATGGAAAATGTCTAGCCGGTACCAGTAGCTTCTTTGGTTGTGGCAAGGATGATCATAAGAAAAGGGATTGTTGTATTAGTGCATCTAGAGGAAGTGAGAGCAAGCAATTCTTCCTAGTTCTCCGGAAGGTGATGCTCCAATTAGAAATCACTTTTATGCTCTCCGGACTAAAATATCAAAGTCAGTGAGGATTATGTTGGTAAGTTGTAATACTATCTTTTTTGGTTATGAGTTTTATCTAAGACGGGGAGTATAATTATTAGTTGAGCTAGATGGTCACAGTAACATGTTGCATGTTGCATTGTGTTTAAGAGTGTAATTGAAATTAAATTTCACTAATTCCTTACATTGTCCATTTCATGAATGTATGTCTATATTGTAAAATGATATTATATAGATTTTTCTCTTGTATTGTCATGCTTTTATCATAAATTGTCTGAATGTTGCTTTTTTTTGAAATTTGAACATGATCACAGTAAGGAATTTTAGGTCACTGTAATGATTTTGTAAAGAATGAATAAATTGTTATTTTGAGTTGTTTAGAATTTCTGTATATGAGCATGATGAGGTTTAGAGAATGAAGTTTCTTCCATAAGAAATTAGGAATGTGAGTCTTATGGCATGATGAGTCATAGATTTATATCTAGCTTCTTCTTGTGTTGTGAATCTCTTGATTATATGAAATTAGTGTTTCGTCTATATGTATGCATTATGTATTGTATGGTAGGGTATGTGCTGCTAGTTTTGAGTTCTTATCATTTGATAGTGTCTAAAATGAAGCAAGTGTTATTCGAGGATGAATGTTGTCCAAGTAGGGGAGAATGTAACGTCTCTAAAAATGAACTAGGTAAAAGTAGAGTCTAACACTTGTGACATAAGGGTCTAAAGTCCTAATATATTTTATAATAGTGTTTAACGTCAATGTGTAATGTTAGGAAGATTTTGGAAGTGTTTGGATGTTAAACGTCCAAGACGTCCAAAAATTAGTCGAAGTTGAACTAGTGTGTTGTAGTGTTTTTTGGTGAAGTTTTTGGAGTATTTCTTGAGGGTAAAATTGAATTTTGATGGTTCCTAGGCATATCCTTAAATGTAAAGGATTGAAAAGTTTGAGAACGACGGCTCGGGGACAAGCCTAAATGTCCCAAAGACAAAAACATGGTAAATGTAAGTTGTTGTGCGAGCCAAGATATGGCAGTGGCTGCACCTCGCATAGCTGGCACTAGGATGGAAGAATTTTCCCCTGTGATGTGGGGCCGACAGAAACCATTTTTTTCCAAAATTTTCCAAAAATAAGAATTTAAAATTCCTTCGCCACGCGCAGTAAGATCCCAAATTTTGTCGCGTCGTTCTTTATTCAAATTTGAATTGGTTAAATTATTCTTTAAGTGCAGAGGTCTTTTGGGTGATTTCCAAATAATTTAATGACGGTTATTGGACCTTTTTAAACCCCAGAATCACCAATCAAAGCTAAACATTAAACTCAAAACAAAACCTTTCCATTTACTCCCTCAAAAACCTCCATTGTTGAAGCTTTGAAGCTCCAAAGAAGAAGACTGATTTTTCCAAATTTCTCGAGCCACTTTCATGAGTTTTTATTCAATAGAGGTATGTTTTTCATCCTTAAAACCTCTTCTATTCATGGATCCAAGTTCTAATGAATTTTCAAAGATTATAAAAACATGAAACCTTCTTCTTTTGACTTCTAGCCATGGGTTATTGCATAAATTGTTTTAAAACGGTGTTTTATGGTTTGATTGATGTTAATTCAATGATTCAAGTTACAAACTCTATTAACCCATGAATTCCTATTTTTAATCTTTATGGTTCATTGGTTATGCCTCAATTGTATTAGATTCCTATGTAGATTGTGTTAGACTACTGATATATGAATGAATTGTGCTAGAATTGTGCAGAGGCTGCCTTAATTTGATGAATTCTATGTTTTATATAGATAGTCCAATTTTATATTGTAATTGTTCGATTGGTTTGTTCATGATGTCTATTGGTAAGAGCCTTGTGTATTGGTTTGGTTGCAATGGCCAAAGGATTGTTGGTGTTGATGATGGATTGGGGGTAATTTGACCTAATTCTCTATTTATTGTAGTATAAGTCTTGAATTGTGATGATGTTTTGTATATTCCACTTATGGTGGCGTTGCTTATGTGCCATAAATTTGAATAATGTGTCTTTGGGGGCAATACTTTATGAACGATGATGAACATGGCCTTGTTCGTGTTACTTGATTATATTATTGTATCTTTTGTAGTAGATTCATATCAAGTATGATAATATCTATATGTATGTGAGTGAGGCTTAAGGTTGATGCATGATTCTTCCTAATTTGGTAAATGAGTCTTGTGATTGGATAATATTGGTGCTCTAGGTTAGTGTGTAGGGTCACTTGTGAGTATACTTTGTTGTCCCTATATGCTACTTGATTGCTATTGTACATGTGTGAATATTATAATTAATAGGTTTCTTGTTTGGTACACTTGTGTCCCTTGCTTGATACATAAAGTTTATAGATATCAACTCTCAAGTTAAATTGTTTACACACCTTGGTCATGTTGAATAAGTGTGATTGGAATGTGACCTTGAACATAGTTAAGAGGGTCAATTACTTGGAATGGTATCCTTCTTGTGTGAATGGTGGACTTGGGAATGATTTGTTGGAACTGGATGAAATCATTCTTAGGAAAATCACTGTGCTATCCCTTTTAGGCCATTGTATGGTAGCCCTAGTGGACCCATCCTTGGTATTGTGATTTAACTACTCTATGAGAACAAAGGCTAGCACCAAGTGAGTATCCTTAGGGAGTGAAAGTTCCTTAGATGAGACTAGAGTAAAAGGAAAACACTTAATATTCCTTAAGCATGTGCCTATATGGGATGTGTCCATGTTCTATCATTGGCAAATACAATACCCTACATCAAAGTAGTTTCATGACTCAGGATTCCGTACAAAGCTAGTGTGGTCTATGTCAGTTATTACCCATTCTCATCACGTTGGATGTAATCTAGTGTTGGAGAAGTTCTATAAAGTTTAGGTAGTGGAATGGGACGCTATCTAGATACTATACATATAGACTTTGAAGATGTTAGTATGTAGGTTTACTAGGTCTTCTCCAAGTCCATTAAATGAAAGTCTTTGAATGTTGAATGTCTCCTAAATGATCTAATAAACATAGTGACTTAAGTAAAGGAGTGTTAATAAAAAGGTGGATCTAGAGTAGCTTTGACGATTACTTTGGTTGGCAAGAAGATACTGTATGGCGTTCTCTACTTGTCTTACTTAAGTATCTCCTACAGTAATTCTAGATAGAGAGTTTGATTAATGAAATGGGAATAATCTTATCATAGATATTCTAAAGGATCTCTTAGGTGTATGTGAGAGAATTTTAATGGAGATCCTTTCATAACTCAGTCAAGAGAGTCTTAGAATCACCTTTGGTAGAAAGGTCTCATGTTTATATTTTTGATGTGTTCTTGATGTTTTTATTTGACATGTGGTTCATATACAGTATGATATGAAGTTATAATAAAAAAGAGAATATTCGATACAAAATGTTTGTTTCTCACGGTTTTATGCATTATGTCATACTTAGTACATGCATTGTACTAATTCCAAACTTTTTTGTCTATATCTAAAGGTGTGGCTAGTAGGTGAGAAGTATCTTGGTGTAAAGCTTGGAATGTAGGACCTTTTCAAACGAAGTTGAAGTATATCCTCCCTTGATTCGACATAAATATATATACACTTCTTTTATGGAAGCATTGTAATAGACCTAGTATTCTTATATTTTGATGTATGGGTCGTGTCCCAAGTATTCTTGAGTTTAAGATTTGATGTGATGAGATTTAGTATTTCCTATGATTTCCAATGAAAGGTATTTTGAAGTATTATTAGAATGTTGTGAAAAGTTTCAAGTCCGAACCACTGCTCATATATTTTTATGCAATGAATTGTATGAAAGGGCTTGTACAAGACCTTCGAGAGGTCAAGTACGCTGTGATACGATCCAAGAATGCCCTAACTTCTAGGTTGTACTTGTGGGTCGTTACATAGATGCTGAAAGTTTTGTGAAAATTTCATTTAAGTTTAGGGTTATGGTTTTAATTAGTTATTAATTATTGCTTAAAAGAGGTTAGTTAGGTGGTTAATTAATGGACTATATAAACTTATATGACCCCCAAACCTAAACTCAACTTCTTTTCCCTCCAAAAAGTCTTCTACAAACCTCCATTGAAGATCGTGGGTGGAACTTAACAAGGACTTGAAGATGGGATATTTTCATACTAAATTCATGGGGAATCTAAGGATAAGGTTTTGGCGTTTTTATTCCTCGTTAGCTTCATGGAAGAAGCAGTTCAAATTGTTCAAACTTCCCTAAATTCTAGGTTTTAATTCAATTTCGTGGGTCTCTTTACAAAATTGTTTCTACTGATGTAAAATGGATTAATTATGATTTAATATGAATGTTTATGTATAAATTTAAGTATTGATTATGTTTTTCATCTAATTCTCTAAAGAACCATGAATATTCCTCTTTTCTCAACCTTTATCCTTAACTTGTATTGAATGATGATCGAAGGTTATGTAGTTTAGTATGTTCGTTTAGAATTCATTATTTTTTGTAATATTATGTTATTAAATGTACTAATATAAAGAAATGATGGTAAATCCTGAAGGAAGCCATTGAAGGCTAATAATGAGGGTATTCAATTGGTTAGTATTCTTCTCTTGAGTTGATGATCCTCCTGTGGTGGAAGTAACTACTTATTAAGTAGCCATTGGTTGATTGCTTTGATCCACTTATAGTGGAGGTGCTACTTGTTATTATAAATTGCAATGTTGTGGCAATGTCTTTCTTCCCTACAACCCTAGTTGTGAACATGACGAATGGGATATGAACATGGTATGTTGTATTTGTGGGTTGCATGAGGTGCTATTGTGGAAGATCCTACCCACAAAATCCCCTAGGTTATTGTATGATTCTATACATTATGTTAATGACCTACTTGTATGATAAATTCATCCATGTCTACAATGATAAAGGTTGGGTATGTGGTATAAGATCCTTAAATGTTATATATGTTTATTCTGTAGGACTTGGGATATTATGACGGTGTTCGATCCCTTTTGAAGGGAAGTTCCTCTAAAGATGATATTCTTGCTATTATGTCATTGTGAGGAAAAGCATCTACACACACATTCCATGCATAAATATGAATATAATGTATTTATGGATTCAATTGAAAGTCTAGTTCTCATATGCACCTCTACATACTATTATGCATGAAATTTAAATGACCATGATGATATGAACCTGAATAATCTGATATTACTATGGTAGTGTTGTTATGTTGAGTTGAAGGTAATTGTCAAGACCCTCAAAATGATCTAACGTGTCTAGAGTCTCACATGTGGAATAAAAGGTTAATAACATGTTAATAAAGTGTTTTACAGCTTGTACAGTTGTTTTAAATAGGTTTGGAAGTCGAATGTCAAAGAACGACCGAGACGTTCGAAAGCTAGTCGCTAGACGTGCTAGTGTATTATAGTGTGTCTTTGCATGTTTTGTATGTTGTTTGGTGCCTAAAATGAGAGTATAGGACCCTAAAATGTACATGAACGTATTAAGGGTCGAAACGTGTGAGCACAACTCCCCATGGACCATCCAAAGGGTACTTGAGAAGGATCCAAAGGCTGGCCAAAGACTGCCTAGGCAGTGTCCAAACGATTCCTGGCAATCGATGCCCCTTAGATTGGTCGATGCCCTGTTGATTGGGGGCGTTACTCAACACATGGACGTGGGATTTCAGCCCCAAAAATGTGGTGTCTCTGTCACAAACGAAGGAGCATTAGGATGGCATGTCAGTCAAACGACGACCTGTTCCATGCCAATGTTCATTGAGGCCTGCAACATTATTGTTTGCGCCGCCAAGCTAGGGCTGAATTGGTAAATTCACCCCGCGTTCCAATGAAAAGGTGGAAGGTTATTTTGGGTTATTTTTTTAATTCTAAGTTAGCTAAAATGTTTAAACCCCAATTTAGAATTCTTTCATCAAATCAAACCTTTCCCTATAAAAACAAACCCTCTCTAGAACCTCCATTGGATATCAAGCTCAAGCACAAGCAAGGGGATGGATTCTAATAGTTTCTTATTCAAGTTTTCGTGGGCTTTTCTTGTATTAAGGTATGGTAACCCTTGATCCTTAGTTAGACTTTAATCTAAGGAGTTTCTTTCAATGGTTTTTCAACATGATTTAAGGGTCAAAAATCATATCTTTCAATCCAACCATGGGTTCATTGTCGAACGTTTTTCAAAGACATTCTAATGATGTAATTATGATTAATCATTATTTTTATGATTAATTTCAATCCAATTTCATAAACAACCTATGATCCTCCTAATTTCTCAAGTTGTATATACTGTGAGTGTTGTGATGTTGTTTAGATGATGATGAAATTATGATTCAATTATGTTTTTTTTCTTAATTTTAATGTTATCTATGTCAATAAATTATTTAATTGCTTAGATTTTTTCAACGGTGATCGAAACTTGGAGAATTGTTCAGTTGACCTGAATTTCTATTTGTAGTCTCGGGGTTGACATTGCGTGATATTGTCCACTTATTGTGGCGGTGATACATTCCTGTCTATCCTTATGTGAAGTGATAACGTCTTTGAAGGCAATATATTTACAGTAATTCAATGTGATTATTATCTTGATTTTGAAGGAGTTATGTAGTCTCCAAATCTAGTATCAAGCTCTAGGTGTATTGATGATGTTTCCTATATGTGAATGATAACGTTCGGGTTAGATATCCAGTATGTTAGTGTGGATGAATGCCATTCTAGAATGACCCCCTACTTATGTACCCCTAGATGAATGAGTAGTCTTATGCATGCTAAGAGTCTTCTATTCTTATGATGATTATGTTCTTGTCTTCTGTTATATAATGTGGGTGTGTGGTCTATAGTCCCTAATACTCTACATGTATGAGTTTTTTATGACTTGAGGGACATGAATATTTAATATGATCATATGAAGGGTGGTGTCCTAAGTAACTAGGTTATCCTAATATATGATCATGATAATTAATTGGAATATACACACTCCCATGTATACTATGAGTAGGGTAGATTCATGGTGTCAATTGAAAGGATAGTTCTCTTATACACCATTATTTATCACTATACATGTAACGTATAGGATTAATGAATTATGAGCATGTGTTGTCTAGAGGTATTATGTGAAAGTATTTCTCACATATATGCACACATACACATCAACATAAGAATGGTAAAATTATGTGAAAGTATATTCTCACATAATTTAGGTTCTACGATGAAAGTAGATTCTTATCTTCGAAACCTTTGATCTATATTATGTATGAGGGAGAAAGTCCTTAAAGCCTAATCTTATGAAATAAATGATTTATAAAGGCTTATATATATATTAAAAGGGAGTTTAAGCTTACCACCGAGTGGACATGTACAATAAGGAAAAGACTCTCCCGCTAATGAAATAGGTTGGGTGATCCAAGTGATACTCATGAGATGGAAGCGTCTCCGCTAATGCAATAGGTAGGGTTTATAGAAGAAATATCACTATCCCTTAAGTATGTGCCTCCATAGGATATAGCTAGTGGATCCACCTAGATAGATATTATGTATGGTTCTACCTTGGCAAGTAGAATGCATTTCTTGGGTGTGGGGTCATATGACACTGAATTCCCTGTAGCTCGCATGGTCTATGTTAGTTACGGCTAAGCATCCCTAAAGTTAAGTAAATGAACTAAGATAAGATTATGAATAATTTCATAATTGAATGAAAGACTACTTAGTGTAGGTAGGACTATTGACCCTACTTATACATTGCACAAGTGGACTCAAAGGGAAGTTATGATGAGGTTTCTTAATAAAATAAGGTTTATGGTTCATTTATGTAAATATGAACATATATCAAGGTTGACTTCAGTTATATCAAGATATTAATTATGATGATGCATGTGAATTACACTTATGACTTCTAAATGGGTTGGCTTTATATACGTGGGGGTATGGGACTCCATGTGTACATTGCACAAGTAAGCTTGTGATGGAGTTGCGCGGGTGGTTTACCTAGGATATGAACTAAATGAGTTATGACAAAAATGAAATGAATAAAAAGTTCTTATGTGACTATTAATGAAGTATGTTTCTCTTATCTTGAATGTTAAATGCATGTGTGGTATCTTAATGATTGTGATGTGCCCAAGTCTAGGATGACTTACTAGGATAACTTGGTATGAGTAGTAGTATGGGATGCTATTTTTACATTGCACTAGTGAGATGTGGAGGTTGTCTTAGATGATGGTTCTTGTGTGTAAAGTTTGCCTTAATAAATGGTCCTTAAATGTGAGGAAATGTCTTTAAGTATTGTTATGAGTGATATCCATGTCTTTATGAAGTGTGTGAACTATATTGTGCTTATTGAATCAATGTTCAAGAAGTTTTACTATAAATCATGTTGCATGATTTCTAACTAAGTGTCCTCTTTAACTCATGTTTTTGCATGGCTATCATAGTTAGTGCATTCTAGTACTAATATCATTCTGCTTCATCTTTTTACATAAAGTGTAGTTGGTGATGGCTAGCGGATGTCTCTTAAAGTGAATGCTTGATAGATGTTTCTCAAGCTCAAAAAGGGATCCTTAAGATTCAAACATTTCCTATGCCAAGATCTTATTCAATGTTTATGCAATATTTTAGATATTATTATATGTTGTTAAGGGTCGTGTTCCTATATTGATGTTGAGTCTAAGATGGCAAAGGAGACTTAGAGTCTAAATATGTATTTATGATATTTTACTATATATGAAGTGATGTTCTAGCATTTTATATTCTATGAGAAGTCTTTAATTTTCCACTAAATTTCTATGTTAATGCAATGAATGAATACGAAGAGGATTGTTCAAGACCTCCGAGAGGTCGTCGACGCCTGTAACTTCTAGGGGGTTCTCCTTGTCATTACAATAATTCTCATGAACAATATACAACTATGATATGAAAGATCCATTCTCACATGATATTCGTTCTATAATGAAAGGACATTCTCATCTTGGAACCTAGGATCTAGATATTATGTGATGGATAAAGTCCTAAGACTTACTTCATGTCTCAATAGTTATGCCTATATATTAATTTCCCAAGATGTTGCATGAGTAAACTTGTAAGTATGTTCAACAATGAAGTTCTTGAAAAGGTTAAATAATTGTGTTTTATAAGAATTGGCATCCATGTGAAATAACATGTTTTAAATAAGCATGATGGTATGTGGAGAAGGAAGTTCCTCTTATGTGAAATAAGAAATGTCGAGTCTTATTGCATGATAATTTGTAGATGTATTTCATACTTTCTTGTTTTGTTTTGCGTCTCTTGTATGTGGAGTTGATGTTCCTCCTAGATATATGTATTATTTGTTATGCGGTATGGTCATGAGCTTCTAGTCGTCAGTCTCTACTCTTGAAAGTGTTTGAAGTGTTTAAAGTTTCATTCGAGGACAAACATTTTGCTAAGTGGGGTTCCATGTAACAACCGTCAAAATGAATTAGGTTAACTTAGATCCTATAATGTGTTTTATTAGGTAATAAAGTATTAAAAATAAATAATATAGTATAAGAAGTCAGTTTGAAGTTTGGAAGTCAAACGTCAAAGGACGACCAAGACATCGAAAACTAGTCTTCTGTGTGCTGGTGTGTCCTAGTATTTGTGCATGTTTTTATGTGTTATTTGGAGTTTAAAATCAGTGGGGATAACCCTAAAACCAAGAGGACGTGTTTCGATTCATAACATCCGGTTACGACTCCCCAAGGACCACCCTAGGGGTCCTTGAGAAGGATCCAACCTTTGTCCAACAAGCTTCCAAGGCAACAAGAAGTTGTTCGTTTGAGATAAGTCCGAGTTGCTGACTACTCGTAGGCCACATTTTTAGTCCGCGTCGTATCTACTTTACCGAAATTTGATTCTAAAAATCCTCCGCAATGTGGAGTTGTTTCCCGGCGATAATTTTGAAAATTTAAGTTAAGTTTGACTTGTTTAAAGAGGTCCAATTAACGTAGGGGTGTTTTGGATATTTTTGGGTGTATTATTTATTATTTTTGTTCTTTATACACCCATTACCCAAATCAAAAACCCTAACCCTCAATTGGAATAAAAAATATTATAAGCTCTCTGTTCTCTCTAAATTCTCTCTCTATTCAAGATCTCATTGAAGGACCTTCAAGTTCCAAGAAAGAATGTCAAATTCTCCAAGATTTAAACCCTAATTTCGTGGATAGAACTTTGATAAGGTATGGTGATTTCATCTTTCAATCTTCTCTCATTCAAGGAGTCAATTTCGAAGGCTTTTCAAAAGATCTCAAAAATCCTAAAACCCTATATCGAATTCTAAGCAAGGGTTGTTGCATACAAAGGTTTGATTGATGTTTTAGGAAGTAATAAATTTTAATTGATGGTTTTACGATAATAAAATTCCATATACCATGTATTCCTTGAATTCCTAATTTTTGCTCTAAAGTGGGTGAAGTGATCACGTCTTAATCTTATTGAATCCATGTGTAGACTATTGTGGGCTATTGAATTATGTATTGAATATGGTAGGATTGTTCACAGCTTGCCTTATTGTATTGATATCTATATTGAATGTTGGTGGATCATTGATATGGATTGATTGTTGGCTTAGTCTTGTGTATATTATCATTGGTAAGCCATATAGTTATGTGAAATTATTCAAAGGCTAAGGAATGGTGATGATAGTGATTATAAGGTTGTGATTTGACCTAATTACTTTATTTTTTATAGAATTGATATTAATTGTAATGATTAGTATGGTCCACTATGATGGTGGTGTTTAATTGTTATGTATGCTATGAACATGGCCTTGTCGGTATTATTATGTGAAATATGGTATGATCATGATATGGTATAGGTGAAGGTAAAAAGATAAGGTTCTCATGTTTATATGATCCTATATGTGTGCTATAATGGTATTATTGAATGTATTTCCTCTCGAGTTGTTGATTTAGGATGATTATGGACAGGGAGAGCCTTTATAGAATGATGTTATGTCTTGATTAGTAGACTTAGGTCCTCTTCTAGATACATGAAAACTTATGGATTATGAGATCTTGATTTGGTAGGCTTAAGCACACTGTCATGTGTGTATATGAATGAATATATAAATAGAATTCTAGGATCGCTAGACCTAAAGTATGTGCCCTTTTATGAAAGACATAAATGAAACCTTGAATATGAAAAGAAGTTTTAGAATGAGCTATACTAATTAACCTTTATTGGGAAAAGTAGCCTTGTAAATCCCTTCTTAGTAATGGTACTATGAGTTTGTAGGACTTACAGATGGTATCTTTTCAAAAACTATTATGTGAAAAATGTACTCTATGAGAAGAAAGTCAACGCACGAAGTGTATATGCTTGTGGTAGTAGTTCTACTTGAGAATGAGACTAGAGTATAAAGAAACCCTTGATATCCTTTAAACAATGTGCCTACTTGAGATGTGTCCTTAATTCTACCTTTTGCAAGTAGAACACCGTCCATGGTGTGGAGTCTTATGACAACGGATTCCATGCCTAGTTAGTATGGTATACGTCGGCTAGTGACTATTCTCATCATAAGGGATGTGCAAATAGTATTGGATATATTCTACAATGTGTACATAGTGGAATGGGACGCTACCTACACATGGCAAAAGTAGGCCTTGCAGGTGCTAGGTTGAGTCCCTCGGGTCTTCCAAGACCATTATGTGAAGTCCCTTAATTGGTTCTTTGTCTCTTAAATGGCTTTAAATTAATATTATTTACTTAACAAACTATGTTGCATATAAAGGTTCCTATCTATGGTAGCTTTGAGGATTTCTTAAGCGTGCTTGAAGAGGGTGTATGGGTGGTTTATTCTTGTCTTATTCAAGTGAGTCTTAGAGAAACCTTCTGTAAAGGGTCTAAAGTGAGGAAAAGGTTTACTTAATTAATGTGGAATATGTGTTATATGTGATTGTTGACATGTATTATGTTTCTTGAAACCTTATGGTAAAGGATTCTCCTCAAAAATAGCATGAAAAGCATATTTGAAATTAAATATTCGTTTTAGCATGGGTCTCTTGCATTTTTAGTATGCATAGTGCATTCCACGTGATAGTTCCATATGTTTATCTCTATTTCTACAAGTGAAGATGGCAAGTAAGGATTCTCTTAGAACTGAAACTTGGAAAATAGAATTCTTTCAAGAAGATTGGTATGTCCTCATATGTTCATGGACATGGTTTATGTTTTAGTTTCCTTTTTGTAAAACACTTTGTAATAGACTATATTTATCTTTTCAAATTGATTTATTGACATGACCCTATGACATTTCTTGTGTCTAAAATAGCTTATGAAGAGACTTAGTTTCTTTATTATATTCTGTAAAGAGTTTGACTATTGTAGTGAAAAGTTTTAATTCCACAACACTTTTCATAGATATGAGATGATTGATGTCTAAGAGCTTTTCAAAGACCTCTAAAAGATTGAATACACCATGTAACTCCCAGGGTATACCCTTGGGTCGTTACAAACTTGGTATTAGAGTATAAGGTTATGAGGTAGTCTTTAGGATTTAAAGTCTCATAAAAGCCACGTATAGTAGAGTTTTTTTCATCAGTGGTGAGGTGCAACATATATATATGTGTGCACGAGGCTGTAGGACGATAGAAGTTTCCTTTTATATATTATTCTTTTGTCATGTCATAGAGTTGACATTATAAGTGTCTTTTCTGAAAGACCCCAAGAATAAGTTAGGGTGTCTGGATTCTAACATGTTTGTCTTGATGTTTTAAGGTCCTAAAATGGGTTCTAAGGTTGTAAAGAAGCAGCGTAATAAATTTTATGGTGAATTGGAAGTCAAACGTCAAGAGACTATCAACACGTTCAACGAGTACTCACCTATATGCCTCATCTGGCTATACGGTCCTATATTTTTATGTCATGAGCATATGAGATCCTTATATAATTAATAGTGATTTTTGTAGGCAGTGTATAGATTTCATGAGTTTTGAGCTCAAACGTCCAAGATGTTTGAAAGCTAGCCCTTGAGACGTTCATGTGTGTCTTGAGTGTGCCTTGCATATTTGGATGGGTCTTATGTGTTCATTTTGGGTGAAACTTGCATGAAAGGTCTTCAAAATGTTAGGGTGTATATTTACGTTGGAAGCTTTTGGGTAAGATTTCCCAAGGGCCCTGAGAGGCCCTCAAGAAAGACCCAAAAGTTGTCAAGACACTACCTTGGCAGTATAAATTGATGAGCCAAACGACGCTCCATTTGTAGAAAAATGCCCTTTCAATGGGGAGGCGTCAATGGTCAGTTAGCTTGGATAAGTCGTAGACACATTACAGCCTCAGACCCAAATGACGGTGGCCACGAACGGTCCGTTGATGGACCTACGGACCATCGTTGGGTCCGTCGATGCGGGCTTCTAGTAACTGCCTTGCACCTGCCTAATTATGGGGTGAATGGGAAATTCACCCCACGTCCTAACCTAACCCTACTTGATTGATTTGGTTATTTTTGGGTGTATTTAAGGGATCTAAAACGTGATCAACCCATTCCCAATTCATTCTACACAAATTAGACTTTCCCTCCAAAACCAATTCTCTCTAGAAACCTCCATTAAAGGTGAAGCTCAAGAACATGTTGGAGCTTGGATTACTATGGGTTATTCATAAAGTTTTAGAGGTTTTCTTCTACATTAAGGTATGGTGATCCTTTATCTCTGGTAAATCTTCCATCTAGAGAGTTCTTCTCAAAGTTTTCAAAAGAGATTTCGTGATCAAACTTCTTCTTCTTCAATCTAGCCATGGGTTCTTTCTAAAAACATTTCAGAGGCTTAATCATGCTGAATTTATGATAATGTATTGGTTTTTACATGAATTTTAATCCATTTGCAATATGAACCAATGTCCCTTCCAAAACTAGTTTTAGCCCATGCACGGGCATTATGATCGTGGCTTGATGTTGATTGAATTACTATTCTATTGGATTGAATTTCTTATGTATATTGTTATTTAGTTATATTAATGATGAATTATTGATGAATGACCCGTGTGGATCAGTATATGAATGTTTGAAGAAGACTAGCCTATGTTCCTATGTGTTTATTGTGAGTTCGACTTTATGGTGATTGTTGTAGTATGTCGATCATATAAGTATCATTTAAGCTAATCCTTAGGTTAATATCATGGCTTAATTCTGAGTATGAATTTTTTATTATCAAAATAAAGAAGGCTTAATATGACTTGATCTAGGTTCTTCTAGTCTATGGATTGATAATGTTATGTACGTGATGTGATCTAAATTATAGAATGGGTGAAGCATGATTAATACTGATTTATATATCATTAGCTACTATCTAACATGTATATTATTGATAAAATATGATTGATGATCAAGGCTTTGGGAAATTTGTAAGATTACCTACTTCTTCTACTTTCTATTGAATAACTAGTTTAGTGCCTATGTTGATATCATGATCTTGTAAGGATTTGTGTATGGTTTAGCTTATGTTAATGTATGTTTATGTACTGACTTATACTTGAATTGTTGATGAAAGACTTGTATTGATCAAAGGTGATAAAAGGGTAAAGGAGTTGGAAGAATTCATCTGCTTCTCTATAGTATTGTTGATGAAATTGTCCTTGTATGTCATTGTGTGGTATGGTCCACTTATGGTGGAGGTGTTTACTTTATTGTCATTATATATGTGTTGACCATGGCCTTAAAAGCAAATTTATGAATATGTGAGTGTGTGGGTATGATGATCATGCTATATGTGTAACTTGTGCCTAGTCTTCTATTCTAGTTGTGAATCTATGTTATGTTGCTAGAGTTATAAGCTTGTAAATGGTTATGTTAGGATCATGTGTAGGCGCTTCCCTTAATGTAGTGTTACGAATTGATGAACCGTACTTACATACCCCTATCTAACTGTGTAAATAGGTAGTGTTAGGAGTCTTAAAGGGTTATATGAAGTTAGCTTGCCTCCTATGCTAAATTGTGTTATGTGGGATGCTTTGTTGTGTATTGTGGTCGTAAGAGGGTGGTCTCACATCCGGGTCTACCCCCTCACGTAACCGGCGTCTTCGTCCTTTTCAAGGACTAAGACTAGCCTCTTAGTCTCATGTCATTACATTCATAGGTTGAAAATGCGGAAAAATTTAAAACTTTCATTTTCACTACTTACAGGTTTACATAGACCTCTACACACACATAATATATTTTCATATCGAGTATACATAGACCCTTCGTATAGGAAGGTTACATAGCCTTCTACTTTTGATGCACATACATATACACAAAATATAAATATAGTCTCAACGATTGTCTCATCTCATACCATCTAAACTAATATCACAATATGGGCATAGACCTAACATTAATCCAACAAGACCATTTATAGGTCATACGAAAGTACAATATTCAATTAAAAAGGAAACAAATGAAAGAGTCGTAAGTTCATAAAAAAATCTGTAAGCTAGATGATGGCATTGCCCTCAAAAGTTGAGGACCTACCCCACTTGGATGAAACGAAGAATCAAATCCTTCAACAATATCGCCTTCCAAACTCTTCAGTGACCGGAACCTAAAATGTTTGAGAAAAGGAAAGGAAATGGGGTTAGTAATCCACATGTAATATGAATGGGATCTTATGCACATACACAAGCATAACATGCTAAAAAGGACTTTTTATCAAAACATGTCAAATTACCCCTTTAGGGACTTAATGCAAAGTCAAGTGAGTCATAGTAACCAACCAAATATGCTTATTATTTCAACAAGTAATACTTATTCCAACATACTTGAAACCATGATATTACAACTATAACATCAAGGAATAATATCACAAGAATGAATAAGAGTAAAACATATCATAATAAGCAAGAAAACTACTCATAAGTCCTTATTAAGTCAACAAGTGCAATGACCAAGCTAATCCCCATAACCTTACTCAATCAAGTATCCCCAACAAGAAAACATGACAAATGTCCAACTTTACATATCATGCATTTAGGTTTACATTTCATCATATATTAGTATTACAACCCAAGACATATTCATAAATGAACTAATCAACATATAGTATCAACAATGTGCCATGGTTATCATACATACATCATATATTATCATAACATAAACATAAATAAGAACCTCTTCCTACGACTTCCCTCAAGGCTAATTAGTGAAATGTTTAGGTAGAGTCTCATACCCCTACCTAGACCAAGGTAGACTTCTTAGGTTATCCAAGTTAGAGTTCAAGTCCTTTTAATAATTTTACCTTTTGGGAACATATTTCCCTAACCGACATTGACAAGATAAGATAGTGTGGAATCCGGTGTCATAAAACCCTTCACCGAAAGAAGGCCGACTACTTGCCAAGGTAGTACCAAAAGATGAAACATAGAAACTACGTGGATCCACAAGCTAGTATTCCTATGGGGGCAACATAGTTCAAGAATTAGGAGATATAGTTGGGAAATTCTTTATGCACCATGCATTACAGTCTCCAATCTCAAGAGTAAAGTAGAGTTGACACCTTCCCTATGTGGGCAGGGACACTCTTCAAACTAATTCACTCAGTGCTAAGCTAGAGTCCCTTTTTGAAATGTCTTTAAGCCTTTAATTATCAATCATAGTTTCATTTAATACATAGGGTCTACCCCTTGTATAATCATCATCATCAATAGATCAATATTAGTTGTACGAGTATAAATCCTTTCATCACAATTCATATCAGTGAGGTTAACACATTAGCATTTCATAGCATATCAAGGCACATTGATAGTTTTCACCATCCTTATATCAGATACACCTTAATCAACCTCACAACATAGTCAAGACATTTCCATTAAACATTATACCACCCTATAATACTATTATAAGGCATACTTAAATGTAATATCATGACTTCACAACAATTAATCACAATTGGAAGTAAAGATAGAGATTCTAAGACTTAGCAAGTCTTCCTCATAGTCTACCACCAAGGTCTTGCCATCAACCCATAAATCAACTCAACATGTTTAGTAACATTATCACACAATTATAACCAATAATATAACAAGGCCAATTGCATCTCTATAACACAATTCAACACTAGATCCAACTTGAGACAAGATTCATAGGCTAATTTTCACTTTATAATTCATAACCTAAATAACATCTCATGAACTAGAACTTTAGGCCTATACTTCATCTTAATTTAATCATAATAACACCAAAGGATAGTAATATAATCCACAACCAACTCAATTGAATGATCACAATACAATATAGGTCAAGATCACAAACTAGGGTTAGGGATGGAGGATTATATTCTTCAATTTAGACCAAACCATCAACAATTACCATAAAGAAGTTGAAATACATATTAATCTACTAAATATAACATAAATAAATCATCAATAACTCAATTTATAACTTTAATTTCGTAAATGGATGAAACCCATAAGAAAACTCAACTTTTGAAATCTATTTTTGAAGGAACCTTTAGAAGAAAGAGTCTCACATGTGAATAGAACTCATACCTTAACGTTTGTCAACAATTTTATGGTGACTTCATCTCTTTCCATCCCCAAACCTATTCCTTGCTAGTATTCAATGGTGAGTTCATGTAGAGAGAAATAAGAGAAAAGGAAGAGAGTATATTTGAGAGTTGTCTTAAGGTTAACGAGGGTTGAGGGTATTTATAGTCGGACTTAATCAACATAACTAGTCTCTGTTTACTCCCCAACTAACCCCTAAACCACCTAATTAATTAAATAAACTGAATAAAAAATGTGCAGCAACTTAGGACCCTCACACACGAGACCCCGATCAACGGGCCATTAGTTAGTCGACAGACAACCCCTCCCCCCGTCTTGCACTCCATTGTCTTGGTCAAAGATTGTGCAGGCAAAGGTCTTCCTCTAATTATCTAAGTATGGGACGATGGTGGCATCGACGCCTCATAAACCCACACACGGACCGTAGCCTGCACCTCTGCACTTTGTCGATGAGATCAGAGGTTGTGTGAGTGAAGGGGCCTTTTCCACGAGCCTAAGTGTGGGATGAAGGTGGAATCAACTCCCCTTCAATCCACACACATGCAGTCTTATGTACTGTCAATGCACACTGCCAAGCAGTGTTGCATCAAACTACAAAGGTCCTCCTCAAGGGCCCTTGGTTTGTCCTTGGGGAGTCGTACCTGGACATTTCAACCATGAAACAACTCAAACACCTATTATCTACCTTTTCACCAATTTTTTATATTTTTTACTCCTAAAAGTTAGTCAAATAGGCTAAGTCACACTAACATCCCTTTGTACCAAATTCTCAAACGTCATGGACGTTTTTGGACGTTTTTGTTCTTAAACCTCCTAAATGACCTATATTCATTAAAAATGGACTTAAAAATAGTACTTCGACTTTATGAAACCTATGTTTGGCTTACCAATATGTCTTGGATTTTCAAGTTGTTACAGGTAGCTACCTCAATGTGTTGTTTATAGCCATTATGTTATCATGCTGAACAATGTACACACACACTCGCACATTATACATGCTTATAATGTAGTAAAGGTTCATGCTTCTAATGAAAGGTTGTGCTCTTATTCACTAAATGTCTACTACTATATATGTAAGGTAAATGTATGTGAAGTATGTTATTTATCCGTTAACTAGGATGACTTGATATGTCTACTAGTATAGGCAAGGGTATGGGACCTTGTCTATGCATTGAAAATGTGTACCTTGATAGGATAGTTACTAGGTTTTGTTTCTATGTATATGAATATGAATGTATGAGCATGATATTAATATGTATTATATGGTATAATGTGAAATATATAGTATGATGAAGTATGATTATGCCTTGTATCTAAACGTGTTTATATGAAAGGGTTGCTCATATAGTTGCACTTGTACACTATACATGAGTGAAATGAAGTATGAAAATGTGTGGTCTTAATGTGTTATGTGAAAGGATTTCTCATATATATATCTATACACACAGATGAATGATGATATAGTCAATAGAGGGACACTTGAATGGTGTTCTCAAGAGTACCCTAAACTAGATAGTGCTATTACATATGCTATGTCCATGTGAAGGAATTTCTCACATGATTTAGGTTGATGAACTCTCATCTATTACCTATTATCTAATCATATGAGGGGTCAATCTGCTAATCCTAATTTTATAAGGTAATGTTAATAAAGGCTTATCAATAAATGGAACTTAGCTTAGCACCGAGAAAACATGAAGATAAGGGGTGTCCCTTCCCGTTGTAGGAAGGTAGGTCACCATAACCCTCATGAGGTGGATAACCACATTGCCTGAATAGGCATAAATATTGTTTCCATAAGTGAATAACCATAATTGCCCATTTTTGGCATAAAGACGGTTTTCACATGTACCTCCAAGTTCCAGAACTATGCTTTCCACTTAATATCTAGCAAGTTAATTCACTTAAGATGCTAGGACATATTTTAATGTTCTACCTTCGCTGGGTAATAACACCTTCCTTTTGTGTAAGGCTCTACAACACCAAATTCCATGCTTAGCACCCATGGTTGTAGTGTCGGTTGAGGCTATAGTTTTCCTAAATTAAAATGGACAATGGAAGTAAATGGATAGGACCCTAACTAGGGTGACATAAGAGAGGTTACTTAGGATAGGTGGAGTAATGAACCTATCAAGACATTGCACAAATAGCTCCATAGGAAGTTCTAGGAAGGTGTTCTAAGGTGTATAATTATGGTTATGAATTTATGCATGGCATGGTAGTATTTGTCTACTTATTATGAAGATGTGAATGGTATGAGTCTATATAATGTGATCTTGTTACTATATACATAATGTTGGTCTTAATGACTATACGATGAAGGTCTTGCCTGGCATGGATGAAGTTGTCTATGTTGACTATGTTAATGTATGAAGTTAATGTTAAGGCTTGTGGTCTTATGATAGGTTTACTAAGTATGTGTGAGGTTATGGGTCTTCACATGTACATTTCACTAGAAGAATTAGAATAGGACTGTGAGTAAAGACTTATGTTAACCCATATGTTAAGTATGTGCTTTGTTATATGAAATGGTCTTATGGTTGTGTATGTTGAGTTTAAAGGGTTGTATAGATTACTTCCTTGTGTACTTAAGGTAATGTATTTCACCTAGTATCAATATAGGGTTACATGGGGGAACTAGGAATTAAGAAGAAAAGTGCTCACTATAATGTGATTATAAGATGCCTTAAATTCTATGTGTTATTTAATATCATGTATGATCATTGAATAGGCCTATATGAAGTGTGTGAATTGTATGAATGCTATTGTACCAATGTATGATAAATATTTCGCAAAAAAGCATCATGGATGGTTTTCAAGCAAAATGTCCTTTTGAATGCATGTTTTTGCATGGTTGTCATACTTAGTGCATTCTTGTACTAACTTCATTCTTCTCTACCTCTTCACACAAAGTGTACGTCATAGATTCTTTAAGGATGTCTTTAATGGTGATTAGCTTGATATATGATTCCAAGATCAAGGGAAGGAATCCTTAAGTTCAAGGATGTCCTAATGTTTAGTTACTCTAAAGTATTTTAATATTGTAATGTATTATGTTGTAAGGGCCAATGTCCCTAATGTACTCTAATTAGTTGAGTCTAACATGGAAAAGAGACTTAAATCCTAACTATGTAATATTATATATATATATATATATATATATATATATATATCTAATATATATATATATATATATATATATATATATATATATATATATATATATATATATATATACACACATATACATATATTGAAAGTGAAGTCTTAGCATATGATGTGCTAAGAAAAGTTCAAATTTTTTGCTTACGTATAACAATGCAATAAATGATAGCTATGGGCTTGTATAAGAACTCTAGGAGGTCAAGTACGCGATGTTACTTCTAGAGGGTGCTGCCCGGATGTGACATTTTTCTAATCTCTTGTCTTGTGTTTATAGTATATGAATACAAGAAGGATGCCTACAAGGAGAGTGGATGATAAAGTGATGATTCAGGGGTTTCCCCAAGGTGGAAAAACTCCCCAAGGATAACAAGTTCATCAATGTTAAAAAGTCTCTTTGGTCAATCAAGGTAATGTGGTTTGGTGGTTTCCTCGGATATCAATAATGAGGAGCTTAGAGGAGCTTTTGTTTCCCTAGACCTGTCCATGAAAGCTCAAGCAAATAGAGAGGTGGGCCTACAATGAATGCTCTTGAAAGTACAATGACATATTGGTGAGGGACTTTATGAGGATGAATCCTCCTATCTTTGTTGGTTCTAAGGTGGGAGAGGATCCCCAAGCATTCTTAGATGAGGTTTATAAGATAGTCCACGCTAAGGGAGTGACTTCTAGGGAAAAAGTAGAGTTGGCTTTATACCAATTGAAAGAGGTTACTCAAGTGTGGTAAACACAATGATAAGACAATAGGATAGTTGAATTGAGTCCTATAGAATGGGAAGAGTTTAAGGAAACATTCTTACAGAGATACTTTCCCTGTAAGAATAAGGTGGTGAAGGTTGAGGATCTTATATACCTTAGGCAAGGTAACATAAGTGTTGAGAAGTATTCCTTGAAATTGACCATAATATCTAAGTATTCTCCATTCTTGTTCTCTAACTCTAGGGATGTGATGAGTAAGTTCTTCAACGTTATTTCTGACTTGTGAAGGTAGAGTGTCGTACGACAATGCTACATGGTTACATGACTCTGTGTAGGCTTATGGTGTATACTCAATCTATTGAAGAGTCTAAACTTGGGCAGACAGGTAGAGATTCTAAGAGGGAAATATTAAATGAGAAAGGTCAACCTAGATTTAAGAAGAGGTCTCCAAATCAAGATGTTCCTAGTGCTCCTAAGGCCAACTATGAGAGAGGTGGTGGTACTAAACTTTATAAACCTACTTGCTCAAATTTTGGAGATAAAATTTTTTGGAAGTGTTTAGCCATTACTAGTCAGTGCTTTGGTTTTGTGAATATGATCACGAGGTGAGAGATTGTCCTACTACTGCGGCAAGAGGAAGAGAGGACAAGAGAGGTCCTCCTAATTGCCCGGATTTTGATAAGCCAAAGAAGAATTTCTTCTACCATGTCCAAGCTAAAGCAAATCCGGGTGAAGGTACCAGTAAGTTATAGTTTTCTCTTTTGAGTTGTTGGTTTCCCTCTAAGTGGGGGAGTATGGTGAATAGTTAGGTTATGGATTTTCTTTTCTCTTCTCTTGTATCCAGTTCAAGCTTGAGATTTAAAACATTATAGTAGCATGTTGCATGTGTTTAGGAGTCTAAGTGAAAAATGAACTTCATTGATCTCCTTACATTGTGCATATTTTCATGAGATTATGTTTATATGGTAAAATGAGTTTAATTGATTTCATCTCTCATATAGTTATGCTTCTATAGTAATTTGCCTAGATGTTGCATGAGTAAACTTGTAAGTATGTTTAACAATGAAGTTCTTGAAAAGGCTGAATAATTTGTGTTTTGTAAGAAATTTGCATTCATGTGCAAGAAGATGATGTAAATAAGCACGATGATATGTGGAGAAGGAAGTTCCTCCTACGTGAAAAGAGAAATATGGAGTCTTATTACATGATTAGTTGTTGATGTTGTTCCTACTTTCTTGTTGTGTTTTGAGTCTCTTGTATGTGGAGTTGATGTTCCTCCTAGCTATTTGTACTGTGTGTTATGTGGTATGGTCATGATCTTTTAGTCGTGAGTCTATACACTTGAAAGTGTTTTAACTGTTTGTACTGTAATTCGAGGACAAATGCATTTCTAAGTGGGGGAGAATGTAACGACCCTCAAAATGAATTAGGTTAAATTAGAGCCTATAATCTATTTTATGAGTTAATATAGTGTTAAAATAATGAATATTAGAATTATATGTAATTTTGAAGATTTTGGAAGTCAAACGTCAAAGGACGACCAAGACGTCCAAAAACTAGTCTTATGTGTGTGCTAGTGAGTCCTAGTATGTTGTGCATGTATGTATGTGTTGTTTAAAGTCTAAAATCATTGGGGATGAGACTAACACCAAAAGGGACATGTTTATAGTCAAAATTCCCAATTATGATTCCCCAAGGACCACCCTAGGGGTCCTTGAGGTGGACCCAACCTTTGGCCAACAAGCTGTTAAAGGCAGCAAGAAGTTGTTCATTGAAGAAACCAGTCCGAGTCTCGGAATTGGTTCACCTTAGTCCCAATTTTTGGGTTCACATCGTGGACTCCTGTTTCCCAAAATTTAATTACAAAAATTGTGTTGGAACATCTCCTCGACGCGGAGTTTTTCCACGACTGTAATTCCAAAAATATAAGTTAAGTTTGACTTGTTTAAAAAGTCCAATTAATATTGGAGTGCTTTGAGTATTTTTGGAGTGTGTTCTATATTGATTTTAGGTCATTATACACTCATTACCCAAATCAAAAACCCAGACCCTCAATTATAATAAAAAAAAGTATAAGCTCTCCCTTCTCTTTAAATTCTCTATCTTGACAAGATTCTCCAACGAAGGACCTTCAAGTTCAAAAGAAGAAGCTCGAATTCTGCAAGGTTTAAACTATATTTCGTGGATAGAACTTCAATAATGTATGGTGACTTCATTCTTGATTCTTCTCTCATTCAAAGAGTCAATTTCAAATGCTTTTCAAAAGATCTTAAAAACCTTAAACCCAATTCTAAATTTAAAGCATGAGATCTTGCATAAAAATGTTTAATTGATGTTTTATGAAGTAATATTTTTTTATTGATTGTTTATGATAAAAAATTTCATGGTCCCATGTGTTCCTCAATTCATAATTATGGCTCTAAAGTAGGTGGAGTAATCATTGCTTAATCTTATTGAATTCATGTGTAAATTATTGTGGTCTATTGAATTATGAATTGATTATGGTAGAATTGTTCATAGATTGCCTCATAGTATTTCATATACATATTGAATGTTGTGGGATCATTGATATGGATTAATTGTTGGCTTACTCCTGTATATATTATAATTGATAAAACCTATTGTTATGTGAAATTTTTTAAAAGGCTAACGAATGGTGATGATGTTGATTGGAGGTGGAGAGTTAACCTAATTCCTTTATTTTGGATAGAATTTATATTGAATTGTATTGGTTGGTATGGTCCACTTATGGTGAGAGTGTTTAATTATTATATATGTAATGTACATATCCTTGTCGGTATTATTATGTGAAATATGGTATGATCATCATATGGTATATTTGAAGGTATTAAGTGAATGTGCTGATGTATTGTCTATATCATGCTATATGGGTGCTTTAATGGTATGATTCAATGTGATACCTCTCTAGTTGTTGATTTATGTTTCTTAAGGACTATGGAGAGCCTTTATAGAATAATGTTTTGTCTTGATTTGTAGACTTAGGTCCACCTTCCTAATACATGAAAACTGATAGATTATTAACTTTTCACTTGGTAGGCTTAGGCACCCTTTTCATGTATGTGTATGAATGAATATATAAATGAAAGTCTAGGATTGGTAGACCTAAAGTGGTTCCATTCTATGAACGACTTATATGGGACCTTGGAGATGAAAAGAAGGTCAAGAAAGAGCTATCCTAATGAAACTTGATCGGCAGTCCTTGTGGACCCCTGCTTGGTAGTGGTATTATGAGTTTGTAGGACTTAAAGATGGTACCTTCTCAAATACTATTATGTTTATGAACTTACTCTAAGAGAACAAAGGCAAATCACTGAGTGTATATGCTTGTGATAGTACCTCTACTTGATAATGAGACTAGAGTACAAAAATCCCTTGACATCCTACATGGCATGTGTCCTTAGTTTTACATTGTCAAGTAGAACACACTCCATAGTCTAAGGTCTTATAACACAGGATTCCATACCTAGCTAGTATTGTCTATGTCAGTTAGTGACTGTTCTCATCATGTGGGATTTGCACTCTTGTATTGGATAGGTTCTACAATGTGTAGGTAGTGGAATGGGACGCTACCTAAACATGGCAAGAGCAGGCCTTAAAGGTGTTAGGATTAGTTCCCTAGGTCTTCAACCATTATGTGAAGTCCCTTGATTGGTTTGTTTTCTCTTAAATGGCTTTTATTGAATAATTTTTACTTGACAAACTATGTTTAATACAAAATTTCTTCTCTAGGATTGCTTTGGTGTCCTTGAAGAGGGTGTATGGGCGGTCTCTTCTTTTCTTACTCAAGTGAGTCTAAGAGAAACCTTAGGTAGAGGGTCTAAAGTTATGAAAAGTTTTACTTGATGAATGTTGAATATATCTTATATGTGATTGTTGACTTGTAATATGTTTCTTGAAAGCTTATGATAAAAGTTCTTCTTAAAATAGCATGAAAGGCATATCTTAAAGTAAACGTCCATTTTATCATGGTTTTCTTGCATGTTCACCATACTTAGTGCATACAATGTGCTAATTTCACATGTTTCTCTATTTCTACAAGTGTAGGTGGCAAGTGAGGATTTTTCTTAAAAGTGAAGCTTAGGGAATAGCACTCTCTCAAGAAGATCGGTATGTCCTCATATGTTCGAGGACATGGTTTATATTTTAGTTTTCTTTTTCTAAAAGACTTTGTAATAGACAATAGTTATCTTTTCAAATTGATGTAAGGGTCGTGACCCTATGATATTTCTAGTGTCTAAGATGGCTTATGAAGAGACTTAGTTCTTTCTTATATTCTATACATACTTTTATTATTGTTGTGAAATGTTTTAATTCCACACTACTTTATATATATATATATATATTCAATGAATAATGTCTAAGGGATTGTATAAGACCTCCGAGAGGTCAAATACATCGTGTAACTCCTAGGGTATACCGTTGGGTCATTACATTGCATGTACTACTTTAGTTGAGGAAAAGGACAAGAGTGTAAATGTTGACTAACTTCAAAGAAGTTAGATTTCTTTTAAGATTGATCATAAGTATGGTCATTTAAGTAGGGCCATATATGGTTGATTGGTATAACCCAACTTAACGATAAACAGAGTTATGGTGTGATGGACTTTGAGGAATATTTGTGCTTGAGTGGTGACTAGATATGTTGGGTGAGCAAACTTATTTAAAAGAGGGTAAAAGTGAAATCCTTAATGGTTTAGAATCATGTTGTGTAAGGAGTGTGCATATTTAGGTATGACTTGATCCGAACTTAAATTTAACGGAATAATGTTGTCAAGAGTTTGTTTAGGCTTACTCCAAGTGATGGATAATGTGCTTAGATTTTAATGTAGTTGAGTGTCCTTGATGTTCATGAATTAAGCATGCTTGAATTCTTCATTGATAAAATCACTCTGGGTGATGTGTATGAAAAGTTTAGTGTTCTAGATTTTAATGTTTTGACTTACTTGAATCTTTACCTTATGTGGTTTATTGAGCGTGAGAAATTTATAACCTGAGTCGTAAAATCACATGAGACCTTAAGTGATATCCTAGTGAAGGCCTTCGAAAGGGATGCTACTAGGGTTGACTTGAAAGACTTTTTTTATAGAGGTAGTGGTATGTTGGTAATTTCATGTGAGAATAAGTGTTATGTTGTATTCCGATGTTATCGTATCTAGTATAATGCCTTATGCGTCTAAGAGACTTAGAGTTCTCTAGATGAATTATTAGAGCCTTTTTCGGATTTTACCTTGGTTAATGGTTTGGAGGTTAGTAAAAAAAGGTTTATGGAATATATCCTTACCTTGTTACCTAGAAATACTCTTGTTGAATTGGTGGAACTTGTCGTGTTAGACCTTTAAGTTACTCTTAGTATGAATGGGTTTCATACATGATGTGTTTTATTGATGATTGGGTTTGGATGGTTAGGATAATATGGGACTCTTGAGTGTGTGTTAGTTTTTACGCTTTGAGTAATATCACAATTGTGTACAATTTCTTCTTATTTTGGATTTGGTATTTAGTGTGTCATTAGAGGGTGGTATTACTGGATGTTGAGAACCATAGACTTTTTCAAAGATGGCGAAAATGTGAGTTTGGTTATGTCTTTAGGAGTGCTTGAAAGAAGTTTTCTTGAGGGTGGTTGTGAGGGATTCCTCCTAAGGAAGGGATGGTGTGCTTAGGAAGCATGACTTGTTGAATTCCCTACATTCTCATCTCTTTATTCCATTCATAATCTAGCTTTAGATAAAGAGTTCCTAGTTTGGCTTATGTTATGTTTTAGGAGTTATGTGTGAATTAAGTGTTGTCATGATTTCCTTATGATAAATGTGTTCTTGAAAATTCATATTTTAATATAAAATGAGTTTTCATGATCCATGTTCATAGGCAATTAGAGTAAGTAGCCTATGTTATTCATGAGGTGGACTGTTAATGTGTTGTTTAGAAGTAATTGCATATTTGGCTTAAGTTGATATGATAAGCATGGTTTAAGTTGGAGAATGAAATTCCTCCACTAAAATGAAATATTTCTAAGTTGCATACATATTGCGTTTGTAGATATAATCCTTATATTATCATGTTGTATGAGGTGTGTTTCAAATGTAAATTTTCTACTAAGTTGTGCATTGAGTGTAATATGGTTACTTTTTTTCATGATGTGAATTAATGAAAATGCTTGAATGTGTTCGTATGAAATGGCATGTTATCTCCTTATGTGTTGTTGAACTTGCTTAGAGAGTGGAGGAGGTAGTTCTTCTATTTTTATGTGAATTAATGAGGCTTGTGCATTTCCATACAAAACGTATGTTTTTGAACAAGATTACTTGTTTCCCTCATCATGTAGTGCATTGAATATAAGTGATCTATTTTACTTCATGAAAAAAAAGATATGACCATGTCATAGAAAGGAGTTGAGAAGTTCCACCTTGAAAGAGTGTTATTCAATATGAAAACTTGCATGTGAGATTTATGATGGCATGTGAGTATGTTATGAATAGTAGAAGTTATTTCCTCCTTGAACATAACTAATCATGATAATGTCATGCATATGGATTGATAAATGTAGTTCCTACTTCCTTATAATTGCATTGACTATATTGAATTGGAGTTTAAGTTCCCCCCTTTTTGGAGTTATGTTCATGGTGTGTGGTGTATTTTTTTTATGTTGTGCATTACTTTGATGATTACATATTTATTGGGATTCTAGTTTGATTTTTATTCCTTATGATGTTTTAAGTGTCACTTGGGAGCGAATGATCCCAAGGAGGGGAGGGGATATTTTTACACCCCGAAAGAAACTAGTAAGACCTAACAAAGGCTTGACTAAATGTAGTAGGTTGATATAGAGCCTCACCTGTTATTTTATAGTTACAAACTTTTTTAAATTATGAAAAATGGCTTTGGAAGTAAGAGTGGTGATTTAAGAGGTCAAACGTCCCGAAACGGCTAAAACATTTGGAAATTAGTCATTTGAACTAGTGAGTTGTAAGGGTCTTATTGTTGATGTTTTGAGTATATTTTAATTGTGAAAACATGTATAAGTAATCCTTTATCTATATTTACATGATTAGGGTCCAAACGCCCGATTAGGACCCCCCAAGGACAACCCAAGGGGTCGTTGAGAAGGACCCAATCTTCGAAACAAATGCTTCCAAAATAGCACCACCTACGAAACCTCTAACTATGTCTAGTAGACTGGTATACAAACTGTAAGTCATGGCGTAGCTTAAGATTTAGCTAAGGGTATTTTAAATCCCCAAAGTTGAATTTTTGAGTCAAATGACGCCCATGAACTACGGGGAATAACACCACCTACAGTCACTAGGTGGTGACCGTAGTTGCTTCAAATTTCTAGCATTCTAGATTTACGTTTGTGATTGGGAATCAAGTTGATTAATTAATTAACGGATCATTTAGGGTTGTTTATATAGTTGATTAATCACCTTTATAAGATAGCAAAACCCTAATCTAAACCTTCAAATCAGCCCCCAAAACAAGTTCCCTAAAAACAGCATTTATTTTCTATTTAAATTGACGGTCAAAATCAAATGGGCATATATCATAGATAAAACCGAATTAGGTGAGGAATTAAAAATAAAATTGAATATATATGAGTCCTCTTCCCAACTCCACCGAATTTTACAAATTCCAATCTCAGAGTAAAAAGTTACGGCTGAAATAATAAAGCACTGTCAAGACTTACGGAGGCCAAGTTACGGACTGTATCTCCACCTACTGACCGTAGGTGGAGGGTCGTAGATGTTGCCTGTTTTTGGAAATTTTGATTTAAGTTGAGGTTATGGTTTTAATTAGTTATTAACTATGGGCTAAGGGAGGTCGGTTTGGTGGTTAATTCATGGACTATATAAACTTATAATGCACCAAAACCTAAACTCAACTTATTTTCCCTCCCAAAAGTCTTCTCTCTCAGACCTCCATTTAACAACATGGAAGGAGCTTAAAAAAAATTTTAAGATGGGATATTTTCATACGAAATTCATGGGAAATCTAAGGCTAAGGTATGGGAGTTTTTATTCTTGGTCAGCTTCACCAAGAAGCCCTCCAAATTGTGTTTTCAAACTTCCTAAATTCTACGTTTTAATCCAATTTCATGGGTCTCTTTCCAAACTTGTTTCTACTGATCTAAAATGGATTAATTATGATTTAATATGGATTTTTACGGATAAATTAACTATTGATTATGTTTTTGATCTAATTCTCTAAATACCCATGAATATAACAATATTATTGCACACTATGTAGATATGCTTGGTGAATAAGTACCTTGTCTAACAAGTCCTTGAGTTGTTCCTTCAATTCTTTCAATTTGGCCGGAGCCATATGGTAAGAAGGGAGGATATGAGTTGTGCATATTGTAAAATATCAATGCTAAAGTCTATTTCCCGTTCGACGGGAATACAGGGTTAGTCATTTGGGAAGAATTCAGGAAACTCACTCACCACGGGGACAGACTCTAATGAAGGACTCTCGGACTCCACATCCATGACCCTAACAATATGGTATGCACCCCTTGGAAAAGTTTTTTTAGCTTTTAGACATGAAACAAAACAACCTCTAAGGATAAAATTCCCCCCTTGCATTCTAAAGTAGGCTCTTTAGGAAATCTAAACTTAAACACCTGGGTTTCATAATCAATAGAAACAAAACATACATGAAACAAATACATCCCTAGAATGAGATCAAAGTCCAACATGTCTAATTCTCTCGGGTCAACCAAAATGAATTTATGATACAAATAAATAGGACAACTCAAATATAATATTTTAGCTACAACTGAGTAACCAACCCAGGTAGACATCAAAAAAGGTTCATCTAACACATCGGTGAGTATTTCAAATTTCATAGACACAAAAGGTGAAACCAAAGACAAGGTGGAACCAAGGTTTTAAAATGCACAAACATCAATAGAAAATACTTGTAACATACCGGTCACAACATTCGAGGAAACTTCTTTGTTAGTTCGGGATTGGAGAGCATCGAAGCGGTTCTTGTTTAGAGCATCGGGATTTTAGATACTAGGAGGGAGTTTTTTACCCACTCTTCCTTTTACCTTTAGCTTGGTACAATCTCTCACCTATGATCACTCTTATACTGATAAAAGCAACCATCCGCTCCAACAAGACATTTGCACTCGTGTTTCTTGTCACACTTGGCACAAGCAGGCCTTGTCATAGAACATCAACCACCATTGCCTCCTTGAGGCTTAGACTTTCGCACCCTATCCTTCTTGACCCTTAATGTACTAGAGGAACCTTTGTTGGAAATCCTTCTCTTGAACCTTGGTCACCCTTGACCCTTGGAACTACCCTTTGAAGAATTCCTATCATCGATCCTAAGACTCTTCACATCTCTATTCCTTCCTTGGAGTTTCTCATCCTCCATTTTATTAGCATACACCATAAGACGAGATATATACATAGTTTCATCAAGCATAGACGACGACATTATTTTCTTACCAAGGTAGACACACCCGTTACGAATCTACTCATATCATCACTTAGCGTTGCCACCATGGATGTATCATAAATCGACAATTTGGTAAACTTAAGAGAGTATCTTCAACACCCATAACTCCTTGTACAAGGTTGATGAATTCATACACCTTGGACTCCCTCTTCTAATGGGGGATGAACTTATCAAGGAATGCTTTCTTTAACACTTCCCAACGTATGTGACCCACTCCTTTCAGCCTCTTTCCTTCTATTTAGTATACCATACTTGGGCCGAACCCTTGAATTTGTACATGTCTTGTTCATTTTCTCTATATAATTCACTCCTATAGCATTACTTATATTGTAAATATCTTATACAAACTTTTGAGGTTCTTCACAAACTTTAAGCCCAAAGAACTTAGAAAGGTTAATCTTTGTGATGTCTCTTGACCTTGAAGTGATGGTTCACTCATTAGGGTCCACAGGATCTCTATAATCCCTAGTGACTTGAGCCATTAAAGCATGAGTAAAGGTTTTGAGAGGCGAACTTATTTCTATATTTTTCATAGCCCCTCATCATTAGAATCTTGAGGAACTTGAAGCTCTTGAGGACCTTTAGGGACTTTGGAGGAACTCCCTCATTGCAAATCTCTTCTACCACTCATCTTGCTGTCTTACTTCTTGTATTCGTTTCCTATAGACACAATAAAAGGGTTAAGAAAAGGACATTATAGAGTTAGGACTCTTATGATAAGCTAAAGGGTAATGAAAGAAGTGAAAGTTCCTAAGCATATTATAGCCTTTTATTAATAAGTGTGGAACGTTTCAATCTCATGAAATTATCACTACTAGAAGTGGTTAACAAAAAATCTTCCTAAAGTCATTCTAAATCTTATGCTCTGATTACCATGTTTGTAACGACCAAGGGATACCCCCTAGATGTAACAAGGCTTACTTGACCCCGAAGGGGTCAACTAAAATCCTTTAGAATAATCATGAACATAAGCATATATAAATGATGTGCAATTCAAAGATCTTACAATGGAACTATTCTCTTAAAGAAACCATCTAGTACAGTAGAATACAATCTTAGGGATATAGTCCTTAAAAACATTCTTAAATATAAAAAGTACAATTAGAACTAGAACGAATAACATCTTATCATTGAACTCTAGAGGACTCACAAAGCTTAGAGAATATTAAACCAAAGCTTCACTTGAAAGAAGAAGTATGTCTCCACGATCGAAACTTACACTTATAAAAAAATATAGAGAATATGGGTTTGCACAAATATTGTACTAATTATGGAAGAAAAGCACAAAAATCCTTAAAACATGCATAAAAGTATAGGTAGTTGAAATCATGTATTTTTGAATTTTAAAAGGCAACATGTGCATTTAAAGTAATCACAAAGACAAACCATACAATAAGCCACATAGGCTACGATAGTCATGCATACGTTACCCTAAGCTCATCCAAGATGTTCATAGTTTATAATTAGGAAACTCATTCTTAACATCAACACATGTCATGCATATATAGATCCTTACATATTAATGTCATAAGGGAACCACCCATAACCCCATTTATAAGTTTACTTGTCCAATGTATAAGAGAAGTCTCATACCCCCACTCATACAAATAAAAGTTTATTAAGAAGTCATAGATATAGCTCATATTCATGTTCATGTTCATATTAAAGGTTCATGTTAATATTAATGGTTCATGTTCATTTAAAGCACATATTAACTCATAAAGCATCATATCATCAATCACATACCACATTTACTTTCAAAGCCTAGTTGTGCAAATCATAAGTGAAGTCACATACCCCCACTTACACTTAGTAAGACCCATTAAGTAATCGTAGCACATAACTCCTATTTCATAGTTAATATTATTGTTCTTGTCATATCATGGATCGTGTTCTTGTCTTGTAGGAATATATAGCCTTAACCGACATAAAACATGTGAGATACATGGGATCCGGTGTCATGAACCCACCGAAAAAAGGTGTTTTACTTGCCTAAGGTAGAACTAACATGTTTAGTGTATAGGTGGATCCACTAGCTAAGAGACATATTCAGGCACATAGTTATTTGATAGGGAGATGCCTATTGGAAACCCGTACTAACTGAAATAAGAGATTTCCATATCATGTTCCTATCCAGTCGTTGGTACGCTTAATTCCCTTTAACAATTATGTTAATTCTTTAATTTTTATTCATGTTAGTGAAAGAATAGCTAGCACTCATACAATCATAGTATCATTGTAGCTCATGGTTTTGATAGGTTAGGAGGTCCTTTTAACCTAAGAACAATTAATAAGTGAGTAAACATTTCACGTCATGTTCATAGGGTTTCATGAAAATAGCCTTTCAATCGACATAACATCATTATCATAATTATCGAACTTTCATGCATAATAAAGTGTAAGGGTATTGGGAGAATAATCTTGAATAAATACCACAAATATACAATAGTCATAGGATTATGACTACATAGGTGAATCATGATTTCATATACAATATCCATCAACATATACAAACCTTAGTTATTGCTCTTTAAGGGTCGGAATTAAAATTGATCCTAACTTCTACATTTATGAAATTACATGGAGGGATTTTATGATTAAAAAACTTAATCAATATAAACATAATCAATTGTCAAGATTCCACGGCCAATCAAGTCACACCTCAGTTCTTAGACGCTTTTGAGTTGCGGGTGCTAGGCTGGACAGCCCCTCCGGTGGACGTGTCGAACCTTCAGGCTACGGTTGAGAGTTTGTGAGCATATCTTGACATGATCCTAGAAGCTAGGGTGCCTGAGTCTGAGTCCCCTTCTGCAGATCCTACTGAGGACAGAGTGTTGGCTGCTTTATTAGCCACTTCTGAGATTCCACCACCTCCCCCCTTCAGAGCATGCCAAGAGGCTCAGAGATCAAGAGGAGGATGAGGCTAGGTCAAGGAAAAAGGAGCGTCGTGAGATGGAGGCTCCGTCAAGGGCCTCGATTGCTGATGAGGAGGCGTGTAAGATTAGGGTTGTAGAGTAAGCTGCTGGGGCATCTAGCTTCAGTGATGTGGAGACAGCGGGAGGCACGACTGATAGTGCTGTTGCTGATGAGGACACTACTGAGGGTGTCCAGACTACATAGGTAGTGGGTTCCGGGGAATCGGACCCACTAGCTTGCTGATCGCCAGCACTTTGCGCCTCAGGTTTGCTTCACTACAACTCTCGTATTTCAGTTTTTTTTTATGCATTGGGGACAATTGCATATCTTTTTGTTGGGGGTGGGATAAATTGAAAGTGAGTGATAGGGTGAAGTCTGAGTAGCCTTATTCACGATCCTCTTTTGGGGTTTTCTTGCCTGTGTTCTTTTTTCCCCAAAATACTGATTACTTTTATTGTTGAAGTGGCATGTTATATCTTGTGTATATAGTATAACTCTGAAGCATGATGGCTAAAACAAATATGATATCCCGATATGAAAATGATGCATCACTAGGCATAGTAATTGATAATTGTGTGGCTCTAAACATGACATAGAGATACACTACTGCATGACCTTGAATCTAAGACTTGAACTAGGTATCTAATAATCTGGGAATGTAATGAATGTCAAGTGAGTGTGAGGAAAATTCGAAGGATCCACCATTGAGGCTGAGCTAGAACTTGTCTGGTTAGTCTTGCTAAAAGTAAGACAAAATAAACAATTAAAAAAAGGATCATAGGCCTTTGTTCTAAATAGTCAATCTTGGGCTCAAATAAAAAAAAATGAAGTTAATCCCATATTGATCAAAATGATTTGAGCCAAAAAAACATATCTTTCTTTTTCACCCCAACTGATCTTCTCTGGGACAATGTGTTGGCCCTGGTCCCTCATTGGACATGTGCATCTCAGTTTATGCCAAAAGCATAAGTTGAGGGTGGCAAATGCAGAAAACAACCTTGTCATGGCCTTGACCCAATCGTGGGTATGGTGAACCTTGACTCATGGCAAAGTTATGAGTTGAGGGTGGCTGTTATAAGGAATACTCCGGAAAG
The DNA here is from genome assembly GCA_027705065.1 of Solanum peruvianum. Lineage (NCBI taxonomy): Eukaryota > Viridiplantae > Streptophyta > Magnoliopsida > Solanales > Solanaceae > Solanum > Solanum peruvianum. The sequence goes on from JAKWJD010000648.1 coordinate 35,812, forward strand.
TGGGGTTGAAAGAATGAAGAGAAAGAAATAACAAAACAAAAGTGACTAAAAAAAAAAGAAAAGTCACTTACATATAAGGATAAGAAAGGAAAACAGCAAGATAAAAAGACAATTGAGAAATTAGGTGATATAAAATGATAAAAAGATGGTACGTATAGCCGATATGTCAAGGAAGGCAGAAGTCACTAAAGTATACCTAAATACACCCTACCTGACCCTGAGCCTATGTTACAAGCTAAGAAAGTCCTATCGTGATCCTAAGAATTGTATGGCGAACTTAAAGCAGTGAAAATAAGGACAACCTTATGGCAATATGTATGAATGAGTTGTGAATTTGTTCTGAGAGTGAGTGTTGAAAAGTAATCCTTATACTCAAACTGAAATCACTGTGTGAAAAATGAGGATGTTGTTTTGAAGTGAGGAAACTAGTTGCAATACCGGAAATATTAGCACCTCGGTCAGAAATTGAAGAGGATAAGTGTCAGTGCGTGGTGAGTCTGTGTCATGGTCTGGTTCCACATAATTCAAGCATAATAGTCATAACATTCATAAACATGATGAGATCGATCGGGATTGATAACCAAATGATGGACAAAGATAAAATATGGATACTCTTGTACAAAGATTTTGTAGTGACTCATAGTGCGTCGCTTGAAGACAAACAACGAATTTAAGTTGAGGGTGTGTATGTACCGTGGTTTCACGGTATTTTTAATGCTTTTTCCTTGAGTTTAGTGTGTGTCCAAAAGACTTTTTGCATTGATTTTTATGTAAGTTTTTCCTTATTTGAAGGAAATTTGTCCAAAGATGAACACAAGAACTGCAGAAGAGACCACCTACGGAGCTTATGACGGTCCGTCGAGTCATTGACAGTCCATAGGTGTTCTCTTCTGCATTTCTTACTCAAAAACTTCCGCGTTCATATTTGGACAGATTTTCTGCAAATAAGGAGAAACTTACATTAAAATCAACACAAAAAGGTTTTAGGACACACACTAAACTTAAGGAAAAAGCATTAAAACACCATGAAACCACGGTACATCATCTGTGAATCATAATGATAGGTAAATTAGGTATATAGGGTCAAAACGTCCAGTAAAGAATCCCCAAGGACCACCTGAAGGGTCTTTGAAGAGGACCCAAACATTTCCAAGCAAGCTGCCAAAGAAGGTTGGGACAGCCAAGATATGAAGGCAACTATGCGTCGTGCAGCCAACACTGAGTGAGAAAAAATTTTCCTCGCAACGCGGAAACTTCACGAGGCTCACTTCCTCAACCAGATTCCACAAAAAAAATGTGAAATTGACCCCGCGACGCGCAGCAAGTTCGCAGATTTGTTCGCATCGTTTATATGAAAAATTTACTTCACAAAAACATTCAATTAAGTGAGGAGTCTTTGGGGTAATTTAGGGGACCACAATATATTTGTTTTAAGTCAGTTTTAAGTCATTTTTACCCAATCCAATCAAAATCCCTCTCATCTTCTCCCAAATTTTCTTTTTTCCAAAACACTCCATTTAAAAAGAAGAAGAAGAAGAAGATCAACATAGGTCCCAAAGATTCATCTTTTTCCATCAATTTTAAAAGAAATATCAAGTTATGGATTCTACTTAATCTTGGGAACCCTTTTCCCAAGACAATCTTTCAAAATATGATTTCCATGTTCTCCCAAAAATGGGTTTTGTTCATCTTTCGTAATTTGTCTTTCAAATTGATTTCTTATGATGTTATATTGATTATTATTGATAGATTACTGATTTCTTTCGTAATTCTCATGAAAGGATACACATTATTCCCGTTTTCCACAACCCTAGTTTCAAATTGGACTTGTAGATGATTAAGGTTGTTAAAACTGATAATGTTATTGTAAATTCATTATATTATGATGATTAGTGAATTACATGGACAATTGTGATGAATTGAGGGTAATATCTTGAAGAGCGCTTATGTAGTCTATGTGGTAAGACTTTGTGATCTTAATTCCTTTACTTCAATGATGATGGATTGTACTTAATGATGATGTCCAACTGAAATATTATATGTGATTAGATAGAGGCTAAGATTATATGACTATTGTGATTCCTTTATAGGCATATCATCATGCAAGTTTGAGTGCGAGTCACTTGTCTGCCTTATTAAGAATTAATTTTGAAGACTTCACTAATTATGGTGTAGATGAAAGGTAGTTCTCATTCTATACATAATATGCTAATTACATGACTATACAAGGGGTTAGTCCTATGACCTATATTATGGTTATCTTAAAGGCATTACAAAAAGAGACTCTAGCTTAGCCCCGAATGAACTAGTAGTGAAGATGTGTCCCTTCCCATGTAGGGAAGGTAGGTTCACTATGTTCTCATGATATTGAGATTTAATGGCATAAAGAGGGTATATACTATGTCTTCTAATTCTTGAATTGTTTTGCCCCCTTAGGAAAACAAGCTAATGATCCACCTATAGTGCTATGTACATGTTTTGTCCTACCTTGGTAAGTAGACCACCTTCTTTCGGTATAATGTTTCATCACACCGTATTCTACATTTAGCTCATGTGGTCTATGTTGGTTAATGAAATTATTCCTAAAAGTAAAATGTATTACTAAATGTTAATGATGATAGACATTGACCAGGGTGACTTGAGGGATCTGCTTTGTGGAGGTAGGGGTATGGGACCCTATATAGACATTGCACAAGTTGGCTATAAAGGGAGTCCTAGGAGATGGTCTTTTGTATTATGTTATTATGAAATGTATGATGTTAACTTAAAATGATGATCTCTTATATGATGTCGGCTATATTAATGAACATGGTATTTGTATAAATTGCTAGATGTGGTGATGACTATTTACGATATATGTTATATGAAGCAAAGCATTACTTATGATGTCCTATCTTGTTTACTTGACTATGTGGGGTTATGGGGCTTCACATTAGAATTACACTTGTACGCTGTGGATGGGATTGTCGGTAAGGGTTTTGTATGTTATGTTTAAAAATTAACTAGTAAACATGATATGTACATATGATTCTTATGTTGATTTCTTATTTGATTATGAACATGACTTATGTTATCGTGATCCTTATATTGTATATGCTTTCTTTTATTTGTGCTAAAAGCAATTTCAAATGACTTGCCATGTTTTTTTTAAAGAAATGGTCACTTTCATGCATTCTTTTAAATGTTATGTGCATTGTTCCCATAGTACAAGTGATGTTAAACCATATCTCTTATGTTTTTGTAAAAATAGGTAGGATCCGTCCATTGAGTTCTTAAGAGGGCAACTTGAAGAAAACATGGATTCCTTCTGCAAATGTTGGTAGGTCCTCATGTTCAGGGATGTTACCTTTTTCCTTATTCTAGCTCTATAATCATATTGTCTAAGGATATTGTTCATTCCATTATCATTTGATACATTGTTGTAAGCATTTATGGCATATTGAAGTTGTCATGGCTAAGTTCAATATTGTACTCGATTAAGATAATGTTAATTTGAGACATTCTTATTAGACTATCTTTTGTATATTGTTTATGTTGTCTGAAAGAGAAGCCGAAGTAAGCTTCATATGTGAGGAGTCTATGTAAACTTCCTATAGGATATGTGAGAAGTCTATGTATACTTCACTATGTAGATGTAAAAAAATAATGTTTTTGTGTTTTAGCCTATGTGATATAATGATGAATGCTAAGGGCTTGTCTAAGTCATCTCCGAGGACGACGACGCCGGTTACGTCTATGGGTGCTCCCCCGATGTGAAAACCCACTAGATTGTATCACAAACAAGCCTTACCCACAATGCAATCACAACCCTATCTAGATTACGGTATTTCGGATTCAGAATTGAGGGAAACTATCGGGGTTCCATGGATGTAAGAATCCATGGATGAACAAGCTTCACATACCTTTCGATAAATCCTTAATCAAAGCTTAATGTCATTGGTGAAATTAGTCGTAGATGTTGCCTCTTTCTTCTCATCTTCTTCAATGGTGATCTTTAGATAGTTTTTGGGAGGGAAAGGTTTTCTTTTGGAGTATGAAGTCTATTGCATACTTAATTTATTAAAAGTACTTAAAATACGTAACAACACTAAAAATAATCGTCTATGACTTAATTGGAATGTGGGGTGAATTTCCCAATTCACCTCTCACTTGGCTGAGATTACTGTAGTGAATTGCAAGCTCAAATGATGGCCCCATCCACTGACCTATGATGGGTTGAAGGGGGCGTTCAGGTGGTCGTGGTTATTGATTGAGGCCCTGTAACATCCATAAAATAAACTACGTAAAACTAGACACCAATATATGTGTCATGAGGTTCTAATTCTTAAAATGGTTAATTATAGTATTTAGAGGCTTATAAAGTTTGGGAGATTTTGGGAGGTAAACGTTCAAAAACGTCCATGGCGTTGCAAAGATATCCTTTAGACATGCGTGTGCCTTGTGCCTTTGTATGTTTTACATGTTCATTTAAGTTCAAATTCATGTGAGATGTTTATATACGAGTGTATTTAGGTTGTAAACATATGGTTACAACTCCACAACGACCAACCAAAGGGTCGTTGAGGAGGACCCCGCCTTTGGATAAAAACTACCCAAGGCAATCTCTACCAACAATGTCAAAATGACTCCCCGTCATTTGGGGAACAGCCCGTAGTTTGGGGGCATCGCTCCATACTTTGTTGAGGGAGATTAAGAATCCATTTGTAGAGTCACTGACAGCAACAACGCTTTCAAGTACGGCTCGTCGATGGGTCTACCATTCAAGCCTTGTGTCCCTCGTTTGACACCTGCAGATTTTTTGCAAGTGCTCGGCCAAGTTAAGGGTTTTGTAGGAAATAAACCTAGCATTCTAAAAATAAAATTGGCGGTTAATTAAGATAATTTTGGGTTATTTTAAGTGGTTTTCTAAGTCTAGAACCTAAAGTTAAGTTCATTTTTCAAAATCAAAACCCAAACCCCAAAAAAGAATGCATTAGAACTCCATTGAATCTTGAATAAAGGTTGAAGCTTGGAGCTTGATTTCTCCATCAAATCTTCATCATTTTCGTGGATTTTCATCAATCAAGTTATGATGTTTCATCCTTGAACTCTCTTTCTTAAAGGAGCAAAACTTCAAAGGATTTTCTATGTTGTCTTAAAATATGAAATCTTCTAAATTGAATTCTAGCCATGGGTGCTTGCATAAAATGATTTGAGTCACTGATTTGTGATTTGATTGATGTTAATTTGATGATTTTATGTCAAAAACTCTATAAATCCATGAAAATCATGATTCCCTTATTTTGGCTCTAGTGTGAGTGATTTGATCAAGGATTAATAGTAGTATTGGAATCTTGTGTAAATTACTTTGGGTTATTGAATTATGTAAACATCATGTTAGAATTGTATATAGGATGCCTTAATTTGGCAATTTTCATATGTTATCTTGATAGATCAATTGTATACTTTGATTATTTGTTTGTATTAATGTATATGGCTATTGGTAAGAGCCGTTTTGAATTGAATTGGTTTAGAAGACCAAGGATTGGTAATGATAATGATCAAATGGAGCTATGTTGACCTAATTATCTCCATATTGTGCATTATAGATATTGAATTGTATTGATTGGTATGGTCCACTTATGGTGGTTGTGCTTATGTGTTATACTTGTAAAGAACATGGACTTGTCATCATTACTTTATTAATTGTGATATTATTGTAATATAGCTTGTTTAGATAGTCAATGTGAATTCTTATGTAGTATATAAGTATGAATGAAGTGAAATTTATTGTCTCCTAATTGATTGTAGGCGATCATGATACAGTATGGTGATATCCTTATCTGTGTATACTTGATGTTGAAGTATGATTTTTCCTAATTGACTTTATGAGTCTTAAGATGGAACATATTCATGTTTCTAAAGGAGGGAATAAATTTACTTGTATTAGAATTAGTTGTCCCTATGTGTTACTCTAATGATTTTTATTTTTTTTGTGATGGTGATGTGTATGTCTTGTTTTGGTAGATCTATGTCCCTCTACTTGATACATGAAGTATGTGAATATGAACTATTGACTTAGTAGGCTAAAGAACCTTTGTCATGTATGTGTAAATAAGTGATTAATGTCCTTGAACAAGTGAATAAGATCTAATTTTTGGAACCTTCAAACTAGAAAGGAAGTTCAGATATTCTTGAAGTTGAAAGTCGTAATAGTCTTCTTGTGTGAATGATGGACTTAGGGATAGGTTGGTTGTAACGGCATGAAACCATATAAAAGAAAGTAATTAATCTATCCTATTAACCATTGAGTGGCAGCCCTAGAAGACCCATCTTTGGTAGAGGCATTATGGTGAGGTAAGGCTAGAAGTGTTGCCTTGTCATATGTCTTGTGTGATTGAACTACTCGATCAGTACTGAGGCTAGCACCAGGTGAGTATTTGTGGGTAGTGACTCTACTTAAGTTGAGACTACAGTACAAAAAAACCCTCGATATTCCTTAACCATGCCTACATGGGATGTATCCTAATTTTATCCTTGGCAAGTCGAACAACCTCCACCGGAGAAGGGAAGACTCCAGATTCCATATTTAGGTAGTATATTCTATGTCGGTTATTTCATCATGTGGGATTAATTCTAGTATTGGAAAAGTTCTTCAACTTTTAGGTAGTGGAATGGGACGCTATCTATACATGGCACAAGTAGACTTTGAAGGTGGTAGAGTGTAGGTTCCCTAGGTCTTCCTAGACCATTATGTGAAGTCCTTATTTGATGTAATATCTCTTAATTGACTTAATGAATGATTACGAGTTAAGTAAATGTAAATTGATTGTGAGTATCCCTATCTAGGGTAGCTTTCAGGGTTGCTTAAGTAGGCTTGAAGAGGGTGTACGGGCAGTCGCTTTATGTTTTACTCAATTGAATTTTAGAGCAACCTTAGGTGGTGAGTTGAATGCTAAATAGACAATAATCTTATTTTATGTAGTCTTGAGGATTATTTAGGTGTTCTTGAAGAAGGTGTATGGGAAGTCTCTTCTTGTCTTACTTAAGAAAGTCTTAGAATAACGTCTGGTAGGAGTGTTATATGCTTATGTTGTTTGAAGTTATGTTAATGATATGTTGTGGTTTACTTGGAATATTTCTTATATGTGAAGTTTATATTAAAAGTGGTTCTTATACATATGTTATGAAGTTTTCCTTAAAAGAGAATGTTTGTACAAATGTGCTTTTAGCATGGTTTTTTTGCATGTCACCATACTTGGTGCATTGTAATGTATTAATTTCATATATTGTCTTATCTTCTAAAGGTGTAGGTGGCAATTGAGAGGAGCCATTTGATGTGAAGCTTGGATATTATCATCCTTTCAAGTAAGTTTTTGTATGTCCTCAATTGTTTCGAGGACATCACTATGTTTAGCTTTTTATTTCAAAGTTATTGTACTTATTTCAGTAAAGTATGGGTTGTGACCCAAGATATTCGTGAGTCTAAGATGGCTACAAGAGACTTAGTATTTTCTATGATTTTGTATAAAAGTGATTTTGAGATAATGTTCTGAAAAGTTTTAAATGAATGATGTATAAAGGCTTGTATAAGACCTCTGAGAGGTCTAATGCGTTGTGTAGCGACTTAAGGATGCCATTTCTTCTAGGGTATACCCTCGGGTCATTACAGGCCCCTCATATTGGGGCTAATCTCCCACGACTAAATGTGAAATCACGTCCCCTTTGTTGGGGAATCGATGGGCCTACTTGGCGTCGATTGCAACCGTCAATGAGGCTGTCTTGGCAGCTTCTTGGCAAACGTTTGGTATTCCATAAGGACCCCTAGGGTGTACCTTGGAAGAGTCTTACCCAGACGTTTTGACCCTAAACATGACCATTTATATTCTAGGGTCCCCTCTATCAGTTTACACCTCAAACGACACACCAAAACACATGAAACATGCTAAGGCACACTAGCACATATATAAGACTAATTTCTGAACGTTTTAGTCGTCCTTTGATGTTTGATCTGAAACGTCTTCAAACCAACTACTACAAGTTGTGACACATCTTATAAACGATTTATTGACTCCTAAAACAGATATAAAGATCTAGTATATCTTCTTTCATTTTGGGTTCATAACAATATACCCCACTTGGGAAACATTCGTCCACGAATGACACCTTCTAAACACTTCTCAAAGTACAAACCCTAAACTAGCAGCCCATCGTGCATGAATTATTTCTAAATGCACACACCTAATAAGGGGAACATCAATTACAAGCTAGACATATCTAATGCATCTCAAGATGCATGAAGGAACATTCTTACTAACTCCAAGGAGAAACTAACTTCTCCTAGCTATGACATGTTCACATAACTTTATGGAGCCTAGAATGTGCATCGAATCACATATGCCACTATAAGAGACAACCCATCCAACTAGGATCATTCTAAAAAGGTCTACTTACCTTCATCACATTCGAAAAAATCATAGCTACATATAATAATATGAAAACCTTATGAAAATGGCTATGATACCTCACTTGGGAGTGAGCTCACACATGTCTTTCTAACATTAAAGTACATATCATAACTAGGAAAACATCAAGTCCAACAAATCAAGTCATAAAAACAAGAAAATTTAGAAATTTTCATAAGTAATCAAGGATACACATACCGGAAAGTGACATAAGGAGATCATTCTTGATCACCCTTTGAGTGGAGAGCATAGAACATGTTTCTCTTTGGAGGCTCATCAACTACACCACTAAGAGAAACTTGCTTGTTTTCTCTTCTTACAAACCTAGCTTTAGGGGAATATTACTAGGCACCACTCATAATCCTATATGAGCCTAGATAACCGGGAATAACCTTTTCATAATGACTACACCTATCAAGGTGAAATGAAACTACCCGGGGGTATAACCTAGAATTTCCATGGCATATTCGACCTCTTGGAGGTCTTATACAAGCCCGTAAACATCATTCATCGCATATATATATATATGAAAAGTAGTGTGGAACTAAAACTTTTCACAATACTTGTCAACTCTTTATTGAATATAAGAAAAACTAAATCTCGTCATAATTCATCTTAGACACATATAATATCATAGGGTCACAGCCCTTACATCAACTTGTAAGAAACTATAGTCTATTACAAATGTATTTGAAAAATGAAGCTAAAACATAAATTGTCCTAGAATCCTATGAGGGCATACAAATCTTCCTGAGAGAACGATATTCCCAAGCTCCAACTTCTAACAAAATCCTCACTTGCCACCTACACTCGTACAAATAGAACAACATATGGAATTAGCACATTGACTGAAGTAAGTATGGTGAACATGCAAGAAAACCATGTTAAATGGACTTTTGATTTAAGATATTCTTTTCATTCACTTTTGATATAAATCTCATAAACAAGTATTAGAAACATCTTCAAGTCAATATTCACATATACGACATACTGAAGTAATCCACAAGATATGACCATAATCATTTATAATCCATATAAACATTTAGACCCTTTACCAAAGGTTATCCTAAGAATCACTTAAGTAAAACAAGACGAGACCGCTCATGTTCCCTCTTCAAGAAAGCCTAAGTAATCCTTAAGACTACCCAAAGAAAGAATATACCTTACATCACAACAATACATACTTCCATATTCGTCAAGTAACCCCTTTTCATCATTTAGACTCTCCACATAAGCAAGACATGAACCTTCCATTTCAACATATTTTATTAAGTCAAAAATATTCATTTAAAGCCATTTTAGAGACAAGTAATCGAATAAAGGACTTCACATAATGGTCTTGGAAGACCTAGGGAACTCACCTAGCATCTTCAAATCCTACTCGTGCAACATCCCATATGATGAGAATAGGTATTAACCAAAATAGACCATACTATCTAGGTATGGAATCTGGTGTCATAAGGGCCCCACACCATGGAAGGTGTTCTACTTGCCAAAGGTAGAACTAAGACACATCCTATGTTGGCACATGGTTTAGGGATATCAAGGGCTTTTTGTACTCTAGTCTCATCCTCAAATAGAGATACTACCACAAGCATATCCACTTAGTGCTTTTCCTTATTTCTAATAGAGTAAATCGTTCCCTAGCTGTGTTAGAGAAGGTACCATTACTAGGTCCTACCAACTCATAATACTTTATCCAAGGATAGCTCATTCTTTCACCTTCTTTTCATATTCAAGGTTCCATGTATATAACCTTCTTATCATATTCAAGGTGATACATATAAGTCTTTCATAGAAGGGAACCTACTTTAGGTCTACCAATCCTAGACTTTCATTTTTCATTCATTTATACACGTACATGACAAGGGTTCCTAAGCTACCAAGTCAAGAGTTCATAATCCATAAGCTATCATGTATCAAGAAGTGGTACCTAAGTCTACCGATCAAGACACAAGATCATCATATCATGTATTCAATAACATTCAAGTACAATGTAAGGACAACTATGTCTACCTAATAAGATACACTATCAACCTATAGAAACTCATCATAGTCTATCGTATTCATATACAATCACTTAGAGGAATCATACTTTCACCTCACACATACTCATAAACAATATCATCCTTCAAATTGATCATCTATACAAGCTATAAGATGACGATAGAACAATTCACATAATAATGCCGACAAGTCCATGTTCATAGAAAGTATAACAATTAAGCACCGCCACTATAAGTGGACCATACCAATCAATACAATTCAATATCAATTCTACACAATTAAGAGAAATTAGGTAAACTCACCACCTTCAAATAGCCATCATCACTATTTGTTAACCTTTCTAACCAATTCATATTACAAAAGCTCTTACCAATATCAATGTACAATACTAAGCCAACAATCAATACATATCAATGATCCAACAACATACAATATATACATCAACATCATAGAGCTAGTTATGAAAAATTATATCATGATCTATATATATATATCAATAGTCCAATACAATCTACACATGAATTAAATAAGATCACGCCATGATCAATTCACCGACTTTGGAGCCTAAATTAGGAATTCAAGGAATACATGGGTTCATGGAAGTTTTGATCTTAAAACCAACAATTAACATCAATTACTTCATAAAACATTGACTTATACCTTTTCATGCAAGAAATCATGCTTAGAATTCAAAAAAGGATTTCAAGGTTTTTGAGCATCTTTGAAAAGCCTTTTGATTTGGCTCCTTGAATGACAAAAGAATCAAGGATGAAATCACCAAACCTTAATTGAATAAATCCAACAAAAATTAAGAATAATCATTGAAGAACTTCAATTTTAACTTTAACTTGACCTCAAGCTCCCATAGAGGTTTTGGAGAAACTTCTTTTGATCTTGGGGTTTTGATTTTGAATATGAAGTCTTAGGTTTTACAGTTTTAACTAACATAAAATACCATAAATAACCCCAAATAACCTTCTAGTAGTTAATTAGAACATTTGGTGAATTTCCCAGCTTTCCCTTGCCTTTGTCGAGACACCTACAGAAAGTTTCAGGTGTCAATCAACGATTGCAACCCACAAGGCATCAACCAACCAACAGATTGTACTCCTTGTCCGTGGTTTTGGTCATAGCCTTCACTTTTAGGGGATAAGGTCCCATAACAAAGTGTGGATAAAATAACATAAATGATGGGGAATCGTTCGATCAAAGGGGCATCGATGGGGCGTCGTTTATTGGATTGTTTCGGCAGCTTGCTTTCCAAGTTTTGGGTCAAACTCAAGGACCCTCATGTTGGTCCTTGGGGAGTATTACCCTGACGTTTCAACACTGAACATGTTCATCTAGGTGTTAGAGCCCTCCCCTATCAATTTGAACACGAAAAACACGTAAAACATGCAAAGGCACACTAGCACACACAAAGGTTAACTTTCGAATGCCTTGGTCGTTCTTGGACGTTTGACTTCCGAACTCTTCAAACTGACTTATAATGCCAATATTAATTATTTCAACACCTTATTAACTCATAAAACAGATTATAGGCTCTTATTCAACCTAGTTCATTTTGAGGGTTGTAATATGAAAAATCTCTAGTAACCCTAGCTCATGTATATCAAGGATACATAACAACCTTATTCCCCCATTTGAAGCAAGACTATACCAAATCCTTTCTAAACATCACTATATTTCACATCATTCACCCAAGATCCCTCGTAAACCATGGTGAATTAAATTGTTAGCCTTTTTAAAGTAGTCTATTAACTCACCCCTTCTGGGTAGTACTCAAGCACTCTATTCCACCAATTCCATCAACATACCTCAAAACTCATCACGACATTCTACCAACATCAACACAATCATACATAAACCCATTTATTCTAAAACCAACATCAATGACACGACCCGAAAGTACCCCCAAGAAATTGAGTAGAACCCTTGTTTCGTGGCAAGGCGTACTTGACCCTTTGGGGTCTTGTACAAGCCCTTTAACTATCGTTCATTACATAAGACATGAAATGTATTGCAGAATTAAAACTTTTCACGACAATTAATATAAAAAGGAATTATTTATAAGTACTTAGAAAATCTCATCATCACAAGCAAAACTTAAAAACCCGATATATAATTAACTTAGCGACACGACCCTTCACATTTGAAAGAGATACATAGTAAGTATTAAAATAAAGAAACTAAGAAGATAGGAATTATGCCCTCGGATATATGAGGACACACTTTGTCTTGAGAGGAACTTTCCCATGCTTTTCCTTGTAGACTCCAACCTAGCTTCCACAACCTTTACATAGATAGTATAGGAAAGTATGGTGTTAGTACAAAACAATTTACTAAGTATGGCATATCCAAAAACATGCAAAAAGGGACATTTTAGTGAAATAACATTTCATGCCAAATAATTAAAACATTCATAAATTTAGAAGTAAAACAACATAAGAAACATTAGTTAACACTTTGAGAAGGATTTCCATAATTTTAGCCAAAAGACACACTTTACAGTAACACACCAAACATTACAATGATGTAGCTAGCATTTACAGTGAATTCCCTTTTACTTTACAATGACTAAAATGACTCTAAAGTAATGAACTTCCAAAGTATTGCCAATGAGGAAATAAGCATCATGTCCGTCAGAGTTTCTCTACCTAAGGTTATCCTAAGACTTACTAAGATAAGACATGAAGGAAGTACGCATATGCCTCCTTCAAACCAAAGCAACCCTTAAGACTACCTCCCTTTTGGCATACTCACCTCGGGAGAATAAGCAACCACTCAATGGCAATACAATAGAAGAAAACCCAACAACACACCAAGAACTCCCTTTCGGATTGCCTACTTAGTGCAATTGTAGATTGCGTCCCATACCACCATCTACCCTAAGTAATACACTCTTTTAGAAAACTTGGCACCAAGACTCCCCTTTCGGAAGGTCCTACCTAGTGCAATGGATAGATAGCGTCCCATACCACCACCTACCCTAAGTAGTACGTTCTTTTAAGAGACTTAGTTCATTCAATTCAAATAAGACTCACCAAGACTCCCCTTTCGGAATGCCTACCTAGTGCAAGGGATAAATAGCGTCCCATTCCACTACCTACCTAAGTAGAACACTCCTTAGAAGACTTAGCACATTCATAGATTTTGTGGGAGTTAGCTTAACCAAGATAGATCATGAGAGATAGACATGGAATCCCGATATTACCCCTATCGGATGAGGGATCCTTACTTTCCTAGAATGAGGTCATTCTTAGATTTCACATGGCTTGCGCAATAGTTATACCTATGCGGGTTCATCATTTAGGGATAAGGAGATTGCTACTAAGTAACTCATTCTCTACTAGCGAGGAGTAATCATCTCAAGAGGTACATTAGAATACAACATCTCAACTCACGAAATGTAACCACCTCTTCTTTATATCCTCTCAGTGCTAGGAATAACTTCCCACGGATTCTAAACATTATAAACTATTGGTAAAGGATAATAGTGAACACCACATCTCAACTCACAAAGGGCATTCATCCTCCGACCTATCTTAGAAATCTCTTAAGATATAGCGGGTTTGCTACTAAACACTTCATAACGAACCGAGGGAGAGTCAAGGCATGAAAAAACTTATCTATGATCTGCTTATTTCCAAGTACGTATCATCCGCTGCGTTATCCGCCGTCTCTGAATCAACTCACGAAGAGTTTGTTCACCCAAAAACTCCCCTTTAGGACTTAACTTAACTTCATTCATTTATTCAAGTATGAGTGTGTGTATACATTTGAGCACACCTTGCACATGAGATCCATTTCATTTACATTTAAGTTCTATACATGCTTAGACCTTCATTCATCACATCACACCCTTTACGTGCTTCACATAATCATATAAGTCCTTTAGACATAATCCTTAGCATACATCTCATAACAAGCTTCATAAAATAATTAACAATAATAACTTCATTTAAGCATACACTCTAGCCTTCTTCACATAATAGCTTCATAAGGCACGTTTAACAAGAATAACATAATTATCATCTTACTTCACATTACAAGCATTCATGGCCTCATTCACAATACACAAGTAACTTCACATTCATACAATTCAAATAAACACCACCACCAAGAAGGTGGACCATACCACTCAAGAGCATTTCGAAATTAAAGCTAAACAACATAATCAACTTACCCTTTAATCCAAGCTTTCATCACCTATAACATTTTACTCAATATTTCATCACAAATTTTCCCTTATTTCAGTACCTAAACATCAATAACAACATAAGGAAACCAAAGTTCAAAGATTACAAAACTAAGCTCATTTAACCCATTTCTTAAGCCAACATTTGGTGAAAAGTTTTAACATGATTTTATTGAAGTTTTAACCTTAAAATCATCAATTAACATTAGAAACATCATTAGTAAGTCATTAGAAATGTTTTCATGCAAGACCCATATTTAGAGTTGAAGATAGTAGAAACTAGGATTCAAAAGCCTTTTTTAAAATTCATTAGAAGGGACTCCTTCAATGAAAGAGAGTTCAAGGACGGATAACATACCTCACATTGAAGAAATAAAATTATTATTGATAATTAAATGACCACCAACAGCCCTCCTAGTTCCTTCTTGACTCCTAGCTTCCATGGTGACTTGAGAGAGTCTTCTAAGGGAGAGGGCTTTTGGGTTTTAGGAGGACGGGTCCAAAATTAGGTCTTAGGGTTTGAAACACTTTAATATACCTAATGAACCATAAAATGAATGGCATAAGTTCATAAAATACTTGAGGTGAATTTACCAAACACCCCAAACCAAGGCAACCCCTTAACAACTTTTGCAGGGCTCACAAACGAGACCTAACCAACGGACCATTTGTCCATCAACGGACCGTTGGTGGGGTCTCGTGGGTTGACACATACCTCTATTTGTAGCCTGTACAACTGACCTTTCTGTTTCAAATGACGGACCAAGACAACGGGCCGTTGGTTGACCTACTGGCTTTTGTTTTGGTCTCATTAATGGACACTGCGTAGGCAATTTTTGGCCAAGTCTTGGGCCCTTCTCTAGGGCCCCTTGTGAGTCCTAGGTGGGGTCGTGACCGGATGTTTAACCCCTAAACTAATCATATATGTCTTAATAACAACCCACATAAATTTCAATTAAAACGAACACGGAAAACTCACTCAAACACATGAAGACACACAAGCACTTTTTAAGGCACACCTTCCGAAAGTCATGGACGTCCTTGGACGTTTAACCTCCAAAATTCACACACTGCCTAATAATATCAATATAAACCATTTTAAATTAAATTCCACTCAATAAACACTCACGAGGATCTAGTTCACCTTAGTTCGTTTTAGGGTGTTACATTCTCCCCCACTTAGAACAACATTCGTCCTCGAATGACTTTAATACTTCAAGATCAATAAGGATTCATTTAGAATAACATAACACATTACAATCATGATCAACACACTCAAAATGAAGCATCAACTAGCAAGGATCATCATTTCACACTTTCAAACTCTAGCAACATAAGCAACTCTTTGCAAAACCTCAAAATTTCAAAACTCACCCTTAACCTTCTTTTACGGATGAACTACCTTCCCAACAATAAACATACTCATATAACACTTATGCAAACATTAAAACTTCAATCAAAGGCAAGACAAATTTTCTCAAAATTCAAAATTCTTATAGTGAACATCACTTTAACACTGTTAAGCATGCTTAAATTTTCAAATTTTCATTCTTTGAGAAATTCATCAAGAAGGCATGATCATATAAAGTATAATACCATATAAACTCATCTCATAACACACTGAAACCATAATTCAAGAAAAATGCAATTTTTCTCAAAATTTTTGACTTACCTACAGTGAATTCAAAATATCACTATGCCACATGCTTAAAATTTCAATAATCCACCTTTCATGCAACTTTAACAAGATGTCACGAAAATATGAGAGACAAGACCATACTAACTTACTCCAAAGAGACTTGGTAAGTTACACTAAGTGCAATGTGAGAGTAGCATCCCATATTACCACTCCCACTTGGTGACCATTGAGGATTCTCTTGGACTAAGTACATTACATGCCATTTTACTTAACATCATTATTCAAGGCACTTAGGGTAAAGATGAGGATATCAACTACCTTTCTACTAAACTCATTCTCCCCCACTTAGGGTAAATCCATCTTCAAGGTCTCATACTTCAAGGCACCATTATACCTCTCACAAGGTAGGAACTCACCCTATCCCCAACTCATACACATGAAGACTAAACATCAACCTTACTAGTGAAGCATAACACTTCCCTTTTAGAATTCAATCCTAGACAAACTCTCTTAAATATCACTTCATTCAATTCTTAGGCACAACTTAACTCAATTTTATGGAATAAAACTTCTTTACTAGACGTTCATACCATATGTTCTCCTTAGGGTAAACCTACACAATAACCTCAACCCAATCATAAGAACAACTATCCAAACATTGATCACACCACAGGGTTGCCCTCTACTCCTACAAAATATCCACATTCTTTCAACATTCCTCAAATTTACACCTTAAGTCATTTCTACCATCATTGAACATAATCACAAGATAACTCATTTGCTCTCAAAGGTACTTTATTCAATCATTATAATTCTTACAATCCTTAGATCTTCATCACCATAAAGTTTCTTATCACAACACTTCCAATCTCATAAATCACAGCTAGTCATAAATGGCGTTACATCACAATTTTAAAAACTAACCTTCACATCTAATAATCTAGCCACAAAACCATCATAACATCAAAACTCACATTTTCTCTCCCTCAAACTTAGAAACATCTCCCCTTCTAAGCAATCACCTAGAAGACCACCGGAAAAGGGAACACAAGAGAGAGACGTCTTATGGAGTTACGTTCTATTGCACGATTCAAGAGTAATAAAGAAAGTGAAACTCTATCGTCCTATAGCCACTTTTCAATGGATTTGTCGCGAATCACACCAATGACCAAGATTCTAATAGACGTGGCTTGTGAGACTCTTAGACCCTAAACTATTTCTCATAACCTTATGCTCTGATACCAAGTCTGTCACATCCCGAAAGTACCTCCTAGAAGTTAGGGAGAACTCTCTTTTGTGGCAAGGCGTACTTGACCCTTTGGGGTCTTGTACAAGCCCTTTAACTATCGTTCATTACATAAGACATGAAAAGTAGTGCGAACTTAAAACTTTTCAAGATAATTAATATAAAAAAGAATTCTTTATAAATCTTAGAAAATCTCATCGTCACAAGCCAAACTTAAAGACATGACATAATTAACTTAGGGACACGGACCTTTACATTTGAAAGAGATATATAATAAGTCTTAACATAAGAAATTAAGAAGATAGGAATTATGACCTGCGATATATGAGGACTCACTTGTCTTGAGAGGAACTTTCCCAAGCTTTTCCTTCTATACTTCAACCTTGCTTCCAAAACCTATACTTAGATAGTATAGAAAAGTATGGGGTTAGTACAAAATAATTTACCAAGTATAGTATATGCAAAAACATGCAAAAAGGGACATTTTAGTAAAATAACATTTCATGCCAAATAATTAATACATTCATAAATTTAGAAGTAATACAACATAAGAAACATCATTTAACATTTGGATAAAAAATTTACATATTTTAACCAAAAGACACATTTTAACAGTAACCACACACACCAAACATTACAGTTATCTAGCTAGCATTTACACTGAATTCCCTTTTACTTTACAGTGACTAAA
>JAKWJD010000649.1:0-69755 GCA_027705065.1 Solanum peruvianum
TGTAGGTTCCGGTCATTGAAGAGCTTCTAGGACACTTTGCAAGGATACTTGGACTTCTTCCTTAAAGTAGTTTGTGAGTCCTCCAAATTTTACGATGGTGCCTCTTGATCT
This sequence comes from Solanum peruvianum, assembly GCA_027705065.1. Classification (NCBI taxonomy): domain Eukaryota; kingdom Viridiplantae; phylum Streptophyta; class Magnoliopsida; order Solanales; family Solanaceae; genus Solanum; species Solanum peruvianum. The sequence continues at coordinate 112 of JAKWJD010000649.1, forward strand.
ATCCTAGTATTATTAATATTGTCTAATGACATTCATTTTATCCCTATTCTCGAAGACATTTGTTGTAAGCCCTATGTGGCAAAATGTACTTGTCATGTAGGGGCTATGCCTAAATATTATACTTCATTTAGATGGTTTAATATGAGACAAAAGATTAGACTGATTCATATGTTCTCATTATGTTGATTTTACGAGAAGCCTATATAAGCTTTATATGAGAGATGTAAAAGTAAACTCCCTGTATAGTATGTGAGAGGGCTATGTTATCTCAATACGTAATATGTTTCATATCTTTCCACATTTTGACCTATGATATGTAATGATGAAGGCTAAGGGCTAGTCTAAGTCCTCTTCAATGATGAAGACGTCAGTTACGACTAGGGGGTTCTCCCCGGTCGTGAAAAATTTGTTTTGAGAGCATGAGGTTGAATAATCTTAGGATTGGTGTCTTAGTAAACCACATAGTAGAGTCTTGTTAATAACTATGAAGCACGTCAAAATTATGAATGATAGGCTATGTGATGCCTAGGAAAGTCTCACTTTGTTTGTATTCGTGAAGTCATGAGGAAAGTCTCACTTTGTTTGTATTCGTGAAGTCATGCCTCTAGAGTCTTAACTCTACATGTCCTTATCTTCTTATAACTTTCTGTGCTTATAGGCAATGAATAAAACAACGAAAAATGCTCGAAAGGTCAAAGAGGAGAATATATGAATGAGGCATTTCCCCCTCTAGCTCCTCAAAACTCTCAAGTTACTATTGAAGAAGGGGCTATGTCTAGTGTTGTGATTAGGTCGACAATTCATAGCTTAACTCTCAAGTGTTGAATACTCATGTTTCTAGGGATGATAGTGTAAAAAGTGAACCCCAATGCTAGCACCCCCGCATCAAGGATAAAGGACTTCACACAAGGATGAATACCTCTACTTTACTTTGCTCAAAAGTTTAGGAGGTCTTGCAAAGGTTCATTGGTGAAGTGTTAAAGGTACTAGATGCTATGGGTCTGTCTTCTTAATAAAGGTTGAAATAGTCGCCTACCAACTCAAAAATGTGGCTCAAGTTTTGTATGAGCAATGGAAGGATAAGAGGTCGATTATAGAAGTTCAGATTACTTGGGGATCTTTCAAGACTTTGTTCCTTGATAATTTTTCACTTGGAACTAAGGGAGAGAATATGCAAGAATTCATCAACTTATACAAGGTGGTATAAGTGTGAGGACTATAGTCTCAAGTTCACTCAAATATCCAAGTCTTCTCCTACTATTGTGGTGGATTCTAGTGACAAGATGAACAAATTCGTTATGGTGATATCCGATCTTGTGGTTAATGAATGTAGGTCGGCTATGTTGATTCTTGTAATGGACATATCTCATAATTTCATTCGTGCCAAACAAATTGAGGAGCAAAAGCTTAAGAAAGTTGGTAAAGAATTGAAGAGGACAAGGGCCGAATATGGAAATTCTTCTAATGCTAGATTTGAGGTGCAAGATAAGAGAAGGTTCAAGAAGAGTTTACCCAATCAATGACCCTCCACCACTTCAAGGATTATCAAAGTACAGGGTCTACACCAAAGCCTAAAGAGGAGAAAGATAGTTGTCCTTATGTGTAGAAGCCTACTTGTACTAAATGTGGTAGAAAACATAAACAAGTGTCTACTCTGTATGGGAAATTACTATGATTGTGGAAAAAGTGGTTACATGAAGAGGGATTGTCCTATGATGAAGGATAAATGGAGATAAAATTATCAAGAACAAGCACGTTCTCCCGATCCTGATGCTATCAAGAAGAACCATTTTTATGCTCCATACTATAAGAATGATTAAGAGGAGTTTCCCAATGTCGTCACTGGTATGTTTTAGGTGTTCTCTATAAATATCTATGCTTTTCTAGATCCCGATGCTACCTTATAATTTCTAAACCCTCTAGTAGCTAGAAAGTTCAATTTATTACCCAATGTTCTAATTGAACCTATTTCGGTTACAATCCTTATGGGTGACTCTGTGGTGGCTAGAAGAGTCTTTTGGAGCTGTCTGATATCATTGCCCAGTAGAGTTAGTTGACTTGATATAACTTGATATGGTTGAATTCAATGTCATATTGGGGATGGAATGGTTGAATGCCTATTTTGCTTCCATAGATTATAGAACAAGGGTAGTCGAGTTCCAATTACCAAATGAACCCGTCTTAGAATGGAAAAGGGGTAACTCAATCCGTAGAGGTTTAATTATTTCATGTCTAAATGTGTCACATCCGGGGAGCCACACTAGACGTAACCGGTGTCGTCTTCCTTATCGAGGTCTAAGACTAGCCTCGCTTAGATCGATACATTCATAGGTACATAATATACTCAGATCGAGTATACATAGACCATTCGTACAAGAAGATTACTTAGTCCTTCTACTTTCATTGCATATATATAGATATATATATATATGATATATATATATATATATCTATATATATATATAGATATATATTATATATATATACTATATATATATAGATATATATATATAATATATATATATATATATAAATTGAGTCTTAAATAGGATGTCTCATCTCATAACCATCTTAACAAGAGTATAACAATAGGGCATAGCCTACATATCAATACCATTAAAACCACATATAGGCTATAAAATCTTTAGTACTCAAGTAAAAAGAAATGAACATATTGTCTTTTATGCTAATCAACATAAAAGAATTCAACGACGGGAACCTAAAATGTTTGGGAAATGGGAGAAAATGGGGTAAGCACATCACTTGTACTGAGTACAAGACCATATGCACACACAACATAAAATCATGCTAAAGAAGAACATTTAATTAAGGTATGCAATTTACATTGAAAAGCCTTATGAACATTCAAGAAACCATACCAATCAAAAACACATATTGATTAAGTCAAACCGTGTACATAACAAGACCAACAATACTAAGTCTAGACAAGCCAACATGCATTTAATCAAAACTGACCACTTAATCAAGTCAACTCTATCATAAAGTAATAACATACTCAAGCAGGAATACAATTTCCTAACATCATAACCAAAACAAGCCCACTACTAATGAACACTCATTATGTCCACTGGTGCAATAGCTAAGCAAACACCTCTAACCTTACTCAATAAAGTAAACCCAAAAAGAACCATAACCAATGTCCAACTTCACATAGCACGTCATTAAGAGTACATAGCATCATACTTTAGCTATACAGACTAAACACATATTTACGAGTGAAACCAACATCATATAGTACCATAAACATGTAAGATAATTATTAACATTTATAAGCATATACATACATAACAACATCATTCTAAGACTTACCTAAAGGCTAACTAGTGCAGTGTATAGGTAGAGTCCCATACCCCTACCTAGACAAAGCTAAACCCCTTAGGTTTCCCTAGTTAGAGTTCATTCTTTTAGTTCATTTAACCTTTTGGTAACATATTGCCTTAACCGACATAGACCAGATGAGCTAATGTGGAATCCTGTGTCATGGAACCCTACAACGAAGGAAGGCAGACTATTTGCCAAGGTAGTACCAAAACATGAACATAGCATCTAAATGGATCCATTTCCTATAGGGGAAACATAGTTCAAGATATAGATGATATAGTTGGGACCCACTTTATGCTACATGCGTTATAGTCTCCCATCTCATGAGTATATTAGTGATCCTACCTTTCCTATGTAATAAGGGACACTCCTCACTCTAGTTCACACGATTCTAAGCTAGAGTCCCTATTGAAATGTCTTTAATGCCTTTATTAATCATCATAGCTTAATGTAGATCATAGGGTCTATCCTTTATATAATCATCATTATCATAGCTCAATAAGAATTGCATGAGTGTTGTCCTTTCATTACATTTCATACATGTGAGGTTAGCACATTTACATAGTCACATCATAATAAGGAAAAATAGTAAGTTCGCCATCCTTATAACATTTACATCTTCGCCAACAACTAACAATACATAGTTCAATACATTTCAATACAACATCATCACTTATCACAAGAAATCATAATTCAAGTAAAGAATAGAGATCACAAGACTTACCCAATCTCCTTCAAAATGCCATCATCAAGGTCTTACTATCAATCATCCACATTAACCCAATAATGGGTGTGATACCATCACAGAAAAACAACCAACATCATAACCAGGACAATTCAATCATTATACAACAATCCATCACTAGTTCATAGCATAGAATCAGAGGCTAAGGTCAAGTTCATAATCTAATTAACAACCTAGGTCAATTACTCAAGAACTAGCATAATTGTATTGCCATACATCACAATCTACTCATAATTAGCATAATAACAAAGTAGAATAGTAAATTCACACATTAAACCAAGCCAATAGAATCAAATAATACACAATTTAATACAAGATCACAACCTAGTGTTAAGGGGAAAAGATCATCATAGACAAACTAGGCCAAATCAACAAGAAGTAGTATATTTTATTCATAATACATGTTAATTTACTCATAATATCCAGAAAGAATCATAAACAAAGAAATTCAAAATATCAATTTTGTATTGGAAGAAACCCACTTGAATTTATACTTTTCAAATCAATTTAGAGAAGCCCTTTGAGAAAAGAGATACCAAAGGTGAAAGGAATCTCATACCTTACTAATTGAAGAGGTTTGATGAAAAAACTTGATCCTTTGCCGCCCTAGAACCATTCTTTACTTAGTCGTCAATGAGGTTTCTTTGGGAGAGAGAAAGAAAAGAGAAGGAGGAGCAATTTGGGTTTGGGAAATGATGAGGGTTAGGTTAGTTTAATTAGGTTATTTTTATATAGATGCTTAACTAAATTAATAAGACCTCATTAACCCCGAACTAATTAACTAACCACCTAATTAATTAATTTGACTACCTTAAAATTGTGTAGCAAAAGTATTAGAGTTGACTCATTCATTATGGAAGCTTTCTTCTAGTATGAGGTGTTCTTAGCTCAATGGATTACTTCTCATACCTTTTTGATGAATGTGAACTTATATCTTACATTATCATTATGGTGTGCATGAGACTTGTCTCACGATTTCTACCACCCTCTTATATGAGTACCTTTAACATAATTGTTTAGGTACAAGTGAGACTTGTCTCACATCCTTTTACACCCATTCTATGTAAATTTCATAACTCATAAGATTTTTGTTATGTCATTACTCACCTTATCTTGTTCAACTGTCTTTGGTAGTCTTGTACCATTTTTATGAAAGTTGTAAGGACTTACTCAATGTGCTATTATTTTCACACTTTCATTTAGATAAGGTATGTTTGAACTTGTCCCAATCATTTGCATACCCTGGGTTATGAGTTCATTGAGTTACATATCAAGTCAATCTTTAACATATATTTGGCCTTACAAAAGACATCATAATTTACATTGTCCATATAGGATTAGATTGACTTAACATTGACCAATTCAATTACATATTTTGGAAATAATATTGTTAGCCAATTTATTGGCATAAGCCAAACTTTCACATAATATAGTAATCTAAACCTTCATTTTATGCAAGCCAACTTTAAATTTTAAATAGATTATAATAACAATTCAGTGTTAGATTGGCCCATGTATAAAGTTTGATTTGGCATTGCAGATTCATTAACTAGCTTTGATTCTCATTCTTGTTTCTTCTTGGAAACATTACGTGCCAAACACTTACAAACATATCTATTGTAAAACACAATCAGTAATCGAAAAATACATTTTTCTCAATAGTAAACTGAATTTCATATACGACTTATAACAATTTAATCTTTTCGAACACAATTAGGCATTCATTATACGGCTCTAACCTATAGATATCATTCAACATTATCAAATCAAGGAACCTACACATAATGATCAGTTATCACCACATACCAACAACATGCTCAACATTTTGCATTATACATACTACTCAAACCAAAAATAGGGAGATTTAAGGAGATGAACATTCGAAAGTTTCATTGGGAACAACCCTAGATTCCGATCTCTTGAATTCAAAACATTTGAAAATCCTCTTGTGGAAAGGAAACCAAGAAATAAAACCCATACCTTACTGCATAATTGAATATACGAAGATCACCTTGCACTTTGCACGAAAACCTTGAAGGACTGCCTTGAATTTGCCTAAGGTTTTTCTTATGTTTGTTCACTGTTTTCAGTTGTGATTTCTAGTTGTTAAGCGTGAGTAATAAGTAGGAACTCATATTGAGTAATTCAAATTATACTAATTAACTTAATTAATAAATCAATTAGCTAACTACCAAAACACACCTCCTAAATTGACTAAAAATAGAGAACATTTGACTTAGACAATCTAAAATTTTCTAAGTGTCTCGGCCTTGACTTTGATTTTTAATTAATTAATTAAGTTGATAATTTTATTGATTAAGTGACCTAAGTTAATTACTAAACTACCCCTAATTCACTATGCCCATACCCAACATCTTTCGACGATCCTAGGTTTGGTACTAGGATGTTTCTTTAGTTAGTTACCCTGCTAGTGTCACCCGGTTAGGTCTTAGGATTTTGGGAACAGTAGTTATTTAATTCGGGTTAGTCCTAGGTTATTTATTTAGTTAGGTAAGTTAGTTAGAGCCTAGAGTTGGTTATGAAGCTAGGCCCCACATGGCTTTGCCAGTGCGCTCCTGCCCCCTAGCCGCCCTAACCAAATAAGTTGGGCTTGGTTGCTTGTCCCTTGGACGGTTAGTCCATGTGATTTCACATGTATTGGTGCTCATTACTTGTCCATGGACGCTCACTATGTCCTTATGCACTGCTTAATCTACATGAACATTTTAAAAGATCATGTGCTATGGTACCTAGGCTTGACACTTGGATGCTTCGTACCTAATATGTGAGTTAAGGAATTAAGCGTTTTAGCTTAGTGTCATGTTTCGCCACATCATAGTTAATTTTTGAATCCAGATATTGGCGGAAGGGTCTAGAGTTTTGGAGAGGTTTTGCGGAGAACTCTAGAACCTTCTAGGTTAATCAAGAAGACTAGAGAGTTCCTTAGAATTCTCTAGAATAATTTAGATATTTCTTTAAAAGGTTTAGCATATTCTAGAAAGTGTAGACTTTTCTAGAATAGGGACCAAGTTGTAATTATTAGAAGGACTTGTAAAGTAATTTTTATTCACATTTTAGCTTTTAGGTAGCAGTATAAATAGGTGGCCTCTTATTTGGGAAGCAACCAAGAACGTTGTAATGAATCTTCCAAAGCAATACAAGCCTTCTTCCAAAATTCTCTATGTCTTCCTTTAATTCTCTTAGGGATCTTAGTAAAAGGGCTTACTTGAGCTTACAAGATCGTGAAAGATTCGTGAGTAAATTGTCAAATGTTGCATGGAGTCTTAGAAAATAGTTTAAGTTCATGACAAAGTGGTATCAGAGTGAGGTTTGATTTTAAGGGAATGGTAACGAAGGAGACGTAAACGGCGCTAGCACGACCAACTTCCGTCTGGATAGTCGTAAGAATAACCAAAAGGGGAAGAAACATCAAAAGGGTAATAAGGTGCTGCCCGATCCCACACCTAGCAAGGCTCTGACATCTCATTCACCTTCAACTGCCAAAGCAGGTGACAAAGAAATGGGCCAAGACTCCATAGATGTCACCCCTTGAGAAGAATGGGACGAAAGTGTGGAGGTGGCGAGAAATGCCGTTGATATTTTAGACCGGCGTATGAATTTGGCTGACGACAAGTTCAAGACCCTTGAGGACTTCACCCTTGATGAGACCGAGAGAACTTAGAAGGAGTTTGAAGGTCACCCAGCGGGCCGAGTTTGAGAAAAATGATGCCATCACTTCCTTGGAGTATCTTCTTGTGGATGTGCGTAACGTGAAGGAGACTATTGCTTCCTTGGAGTGTCAGCTTATAGAAGCACTTAGCATGATCGAGACCCTGAAGGCCGAATTAAAAGCACTTAAGAAAGGCGTCGAAATTGGAGGATCGTTGTCATTCGACAGAGAAAGGGAGGCCAAGGTCAAGGCTCTTAAGCCACCTATGTTAAAAGGAGTCCGTGACGAACAAGAGGTGGATAATTTTTTGTGGCATTTTGAGAAATACTTCAAGTGCAAAAAACTGATGAGCGACGAGAGTAAGATCAACACCGTTGTGTTATATATTTTGGAGATGGCTATGCTATTGTGGAGGCGTAAAGAGTCAGAAATAAGGAAGGGGTGTTGCACCACCAACACATGGGAGCAATTTCACGAGAAGTTCAACAAAGCATTCTTCCCTAACAACGTCATCTATGAGGCGAAGCGCAAGTTTAGCGAACTGAAGCAAATGGACAGCATACGCGCATATGTGCATGAGTTCACCACCCTTACGCTTCAGATTCTCAACCTCAAAGATGAAGCGATGTTGTTCCACTTCATGGATGGACTGCAGAGTTGGGACATGACGGAGTTGGAACACCGACGGGTTAGGACAATTGATGAATCCATTACGCAAGACAAAGCTTTGACAGACTTCAGGCACGAGAAGACCGACACAGCCAAAGGAGATGAGAAAAGAGGTAGTCATGACAATGGTGGGGGAAATCGTGGAAAAGTCGAGGAGCACATGCTACATCCTAAGAAGCGTGATACCTATGAGTCTGATGGCAAGAAGTTTGGATGTCATGGCGACACGGAAAGAAAGGAAGAGGTTGCCAAAAGAGGTGGTTGCTACATATATGGTGGGCCCATGTCAATGCGTGCCTTGAGCTGAAGAGCTTTGGTGCTATCGTGCGAGATCAAAAAGACAAGGAAGCACATGAGAAAGAACAAGTTGCGGATTCGATGCAGTTGGGATTGATAGCTTTATGTGGAGCTATCACCAAGCAACAAGAGAAGATGAGAGTATGCAAAGCGCAGTATGTCGACATCACGATCAATTCAAGACCCGCTCGTGATATGGTCCAGACAAAGACGACAACAACAAGGTTGGGGATGCGTTACAATCCATGTAACACACAACATCGGACGGCAATGCACCAGCGACTCCTGTGAGTGGAGTCGTGCATTGATTAAGCATCACACTAGTCAAGTGGCAAGGTAAAACCAACATCACTATCTCTCTTATAGATCTCTTTTATATAGTTCTTGGGCAAAAGTTCTTCCAGGCGTGTCACGCGGTGATCGATCCTTAACTCTAACAACTTCTTGCCAAGGATCAAAGAGGAACATGAATGGTTCCCCTATGTAAGGCACAAAAGAAGTAAGGAAAAGTGTGAATAACGGCCATACAGATCGCGAGAAGCAATAAGAAAAAGGGGACGACATTCATAACCACCATTACAAGTTCTAAAGTAAACAATGGTGCCAAAAGGGCCTCGCCACCACAAACGAGGAAGGATAATAATACCGTGATGCCAAGGAAGCTGTCAAGGTGCTTGCCTCCTAGGAAGGAAGTAGATCGTGAGGCCGAGATAGAAGAAATAACTAAGCAATTGAAAGATTTGCTTGAGGGTATTAATTTAGTCAATGTACTATTGGTCGTGTGTAAAAGAAGACAAGACTCGGTCACCGATAAAGTGAGGACGCGATGTGGTCACCGCATCAATAAGAGGGGGAGAGTGTCATGTCCTTCCACATCATAGTTAAATTTTGCATTCAGATAGAGGCGGAAGAGTCTAGAGTTGTGGAGAGGTTTGCGGAGAACTCTAGAACCTGCTAGGTTAGTTAAGAAGACTAGAGAGTTCCTTATAATTATCTAGTATTATTTAGATATTTCTTGAAAAGGTTTAGCATATTCTAGGAAGTTTAAACTCTTCTAGAATAAGGACCATAGTGTAATTATTAGAAGGACTTGTAAAGTAATTTTTATTTACATTTAGTCCCTAGGTAGTAGTATAAATAGGTGGGCTCTCATTTGTAAATCAACCAAGAAAATTGTGAGCAATCTTCCAAAGCAATACAAGCCTTCTTCCAAAATTCCCTAAGTCTTTCTTTCATTCTCTTAATTATCTTAGTATAAAAGGGCTTACTTGAGTATACAAGATGGTGAAAGATTCGTGAGTAAGTTGTCAAGTGTTGTATAGAGTCTTAGCAAATACTCTAAGTCCGTGACATTAGGGTATTCATTGCATGCACAATTCCTAAACAAGCTTGGATTGGGGCATTTGAACCAAAGTGTATTTTTTAAGTTACTTGTTAATACATAGAAATTGGCTATCACCCTTAAGCTAATATTCTCTAACATGCCCAATATTACTCAATATTGGGTATTGGGATGCCTATGTACCCCAATACATATTCTTAAAACCTAATAGGCCCTTCCCTAGACAAGTAAATTTTCTCGAATGTCACATTATCCCCCTCTTTGGAACATTCATCCCCGAATGACACTACACATCATTTTGAATCAAAGAGGGTATTTTCGTAACACATCAACATACTTGAAACTTTACTCTTTGTGAATATCTAATTAATCACTTACTCTGAATGATAGTAATTAATAAAAGCTTATATGAAGCTTCACATCTGAGATTGAGGGACTTCCTTCTCAATATCACTCCAACTCAATGAACATCACAACTCATGCAACACAAAAATCATGTCAACTCTATACAAAAGCAACAACATGAATGCAAGCATGAACTCATATTAACTAATATAGTGCAAGTAAACACACTGTTATGGTCTTAAAACACCAAAACCGACTAATGCATTGAAATTTAGAGTTTCATAAACAAATCAAAATTAGGAAGAGTATATCTAACCTCAAGAACTGAACAAGTGAGGGTAACGGTATCTCAATAGATTGGATAAGTCCTCCAGGCTTAATGCGTTTGGCCTTAACCTGTTGGCAATTTGGGCACTCCTCCACAAACATAGAAATCTATCGCTTCATATCTTCTAACCAATATATCTCCTTGAGATCATGATACATCTTGAAACTCATTCACTATGGACACAGAGTCTGGAAGTAACTTCATTTTTTAGTCATTGACTCTGACTAAGTAGTATAAATACCCCTTAGATTACATCTTATTGGCCTTAAAATGAAAACTATTTGGCCTGTTGGATTTCAAATACGTCCTTCCCATTCAAGATCTAACTCATTAGGAAACTGAAACCTTACTACCCTATTTTGGACAGTCTATAGTAGTATAAAACTTATGGAGAATATCCATACCCAAAACCATATCAAATTCAAGCATGGTTAATTCTATTAGATCAGCATATGAAGAACAATCTTTGGGCGATCTCTATATACCCTTTCAGCTCTAATGATGTCTCCTATGGGATTACTAACTAGAAAAGGTTCATGCAAGATCTCAAGAAGCAAGTCAAATTTACTAGCTACTAAAGGAGTAACAAAAGAAAAGGTAGATCCTAGATCTAACAATGCATAAGCATGAAAAGAAAAGACAAGCAAGTAACCAGCTACAATATCAACTAACTTCTCCTGCTCCTCTCTACCTTTGAAAGCATAGAACATGTTCATCTTGGAAGGCTCGACTACAACAATAGGATTAGGACGAGGCTGAGTATCTGTGTGACCCTAATTATTCACATGTCAGCAGTCTCTGATCATATGCCCACTCTTGCCGCAGCCGTAATAGCCATTAGAAACTACCAGTCACTCACCTCCATGCAAACAGACACACTTACCACAGAGCTCTATGTTACATTGGGAATTTCTATCATCGTCGTTCTTGGGGCAAGACTTGTCCCCTTTGGCATTAGTCTTCCTGGAAGGACTAGAATTACCTGAGTACTGGTGCCCCTTCTTGAACTTGGCCCTGTACTGGACTCTAAATGAACTCCTACAAGTTCTTAAACCAGCTTGAAATGAGGGTTTAAGATTCTTGCCTTCTTGGCCTCTCTTCCTCCGATGAATCTCCTCCACCTGTTGTGAATGTACCATAAACCTAGCAAGGTCAATTTTTTCATGCAACATGGCTGCCCGACATTCCTCCTCTAGATCCTCCGATACACCAGTCACAAACATGCTCATTTCATTCTTACTAATAGACACCAGGGAAGAAGCATATTTGAAAAGCTTAAGAAACTTCAAGGATTATCCTTTGAATGACATACCTCCCAGACGAAAGTTGATTAACTCCTCAAATTTTGCCTCTCTTTTCTCTCTGCAAAAAGAACCTCTCCAGGAATGCAGTCTTCAGAACGTCCCAAGTTATGGGGACTTCTTCTGGTGCTCGGCCATTTTCCCACATCTTGTACCATACTTGAGAGCATATCCTTGAGCTGGTATGGAACAACTCAACCTTCTCCTCTTCATTAACACCCATAGCATGGAGAATCTTGTGGACCTCATACCGAACTCCCGGGGATTCTCATTTGTTCTGGACCCAAAGTAGGCTGGAGGATTCATCATGGTGAAATCTCTCAATCTAATAGCCATGGTGCTAGCAAGTGATTTCTCCCTAGGAGCGCCCTCTCTAGTGGCCTGGGCTGTGATAGCCTGTGATTGAGAAGTGATGGCTTGGGCCATCTGAACCTGTGCTTCTCTCACTTCTCTATCCGTCAACGCAACTGGGTTGATAAACACTTACACTCCAGCAGCTCGGGCTTGAGGAGGAGCTTCGTTTCCCGCAGTAGCTGCTTCTCCAACTCTTCTTCTTGCATTTCTTCTTGTGTTTATTTTTCTACACGCTCACACAAAAAGGAAGTTACATGCTAGAATAACACAAAATATCAAATCCTGACACAGCACGAGAAAGAGTAGAAGAGAGAAAGATTCCTAACATCACTAAGTCTCTAAGTCATGGTTGTGGTTCACTTCATACGCTAGAAACTACGTAACGCTGCTGTTTTAAGCTTTAGTTCCTAAGTTATTTAACCTCATGCTCTAATACCATGTTTGTTACACTCAGAATCTATACCCCAGATGAGACCGGCATCGTTAACTTCTTAGAGGTCGCAGACAAGCCTCTTCTTAGCTTTTATCACAACTATACATTTAAATTTGCAGATAATTTTAAAACTTTTTAATACTTATTGAAGTTTACTTTGACTTCATATTATTTTGCATATGAGTGATATACTAATAAGCTCAAAGAAAATAACCATATATCAATAGATTAAACAGTTTAAATAAGGAATCATAATATTAATAATAATTTGCCGAACCGGCCTTATACAAACGTTTGGACAAATGTTTGATATTAAAATCTAGGAAAAACATCCACCAGCTATGTCTAATGTATTAAGGATAGAATAATAAACAAGGCATCCTCGAAATCAAAAGGACCTACCAAAGTCTAGAGATTGATAATTCAAACCGCTTTAATGAATCTTCAATCTTCTCTCGGACCTACGCCTATAAATATAGTAATAGTATACGGGTTAGTACACACTTGTACTGAGAATGGGTGCATGCACATAAACACATAAGGACTATGCATGATCAAGGAAAGTTCTTCCTATAGCAACATGCCATTTTCAGAAAGTAAAGTCACTAAACTTTCCTTATTCATTATTTGTGATTCATGCTATGAATATGACCTGTTTTCATGCGTTTAAAGCACAAAAATAATTTTCTATATGAAAATAAGACCTTGGAATCATTAACATAATTTTAGAATAATTCAAACAAAACTGAATAATTTTGCTCCTCAGGCTGCGACCTCACATTTCAAGCCTTTAGTTTATTTTTCAGTATTTTCTTCTTTCTATTGTGTACTTCAATGATCTCCTTTGATACTATGTTTTTCTTAAAGTGCAATGATTTATTGAAGTCTCATCCCTACAATGAATCTAGTAAGTAGTCCAAAAGACTAAGGAAAAAATTTTGCTACTCTACTCACAAGTTATTTCCCATTCTTGTTAAATTGGGCATGAAGTCTTTATAAGCCAATCTTTATTGGATATTTACATTATTTGATCATTTGCATAATATAAAGATGATGAGGCATAACTCATTTTATTGGCTATGCCCATTATTTGATCATTTTTGATAATATAAAGTTGTTGGGGCACATATATTCATATTATTTGGATATGCCCATTATTGGACATATACATACTTAGTTCAATTGTGAACTAACTTTTCTTCTTCTTTGATCTCATGTGCACTTTGAAGGTAATTTTCTTTCTTTCTTTTCTTACATTCTTAAAGAATTCTTTAGCATTTAACTAACTTAGATCATGTGAGCTAACATGAAATCAAGTGTCCTCCCCACACCAAAAAGAGGTGGTTCACCGTTTAAAATGAACCTAGATCAAGTGAGTTAATATGAAATCCAGTGTCTTTCCACGACTGAAAAGAGGTGGTTCATTGGATAATGTGAAACCGAATCTGGAGCATTTAACCAACATAGGTCATGTGAGCTAAACATGAAATCCAGTGTCTTACCCACACTAAAAAGAGGTGGTTCAGCGGCAAAAATGAAACTGAATACTACCTAACACTCTTAGGTGGAGTCTACTGGGTAGTACCTATGCTGGTAACATAGTTCAAACACTAGGAGATAGTGCAGGCCCTTATCAACCTTGGTGGTAGTCTCATCTCATGAGGCTTACAAATGCTTGCACAAGCTCATTGCTAGTCTATCAGTGCTTTGCTCAATTTATAATACTTTACAACTATTAGAGTTGACTCACTTATTATGGAAGCTTGCTTTTAGTATGTGTTATACTTAGCTCAATGGATGAATTGTTATTCCTTTTTGTACTTGATGAATTTTAACATAAGTTTTACATTATCATTATTGTGTGAAGACTTGTCTCATGATTTCTAACACCCTCTTATGTGAGTACCTTTAACATAAGGTGCAAGTGAGACTTGTCTCACTTCCATTAACACCCCATTCTATGTCAATTTCATAACTCATAAGCTTTTACTTATGTCATTACTCACCTTATCTTGTTCAACGTTCTTTTGTAGTCTTGTACCATTCTTTATGCAAGTTGTAATGACATACTCAATGTTCTATTATGTTCACAAGGTCATTTGGATAAGGTATCTTGGAGTTGTCCCAATAGTTGGGATACCCTGGGTTATGACATCATTAAGGTAAATGTTAAATCAATCTTAACATATATTTGGCCTCACAAAAGACATCATAATTTACATTGGCCATATAGGATTGGTTTGACTAATATTAGCCAATTCAATTACATATTTTGGAAATAATATTTTTGGCCAATTTATGGGCATAAGCCAAACTTCCACATATTATATTAATCTAAACCTTCATTTTAAGCAATCCATCTTTTAACATTTAATTAGCTTATAAGAACAATTTACTGTTAGATTGGCAAATCTATAAAGATGATTTGGTATTAAAGATTCATTAACTAGGTTAGATTCTCACTCTTGTTTCTTCTTCAAAACATTGCATTTCAAACACTTATAAATATATCTACTGTAAAACCCAATTAGTAATTTAAAACTTCATTCTTTTAAATAGTAAACTGAATTTCATATATGACTTATAACAATTTCATGTTTTCGAACAAAATTAGGCATTAATCATACGGATCTAACTATGCGTCTCATTTGACATTATCAAATCAAGAAACCTACACATAATGATCAGTTATCACCACATACCAACAACATGCTCGAGATTTTGCATTAAACAAATTACTAGCATCGGAAATAGGGAGAACTAGGGAGACGAACATTCGATAGTTTCATTGTGAACAACCCTAGATTCAGATATCTTGAATTCAATACGTTTGAAAATTCTTTTGGGGAAATGAAACCAAAATAAAAAACCATACCTTATTGTAGAATTAAATTTACGAAGATCACCTTGCACTTTGCACAAAAATCTTGAAGGATTGGCTTGAAATCACCTAAGGTTTTTCTTACTTTTGTTAACTTTTTTGAGTCGAGTTTCTAGTGGTTTGAGTATAAGTATTAGGAACTGATATTGACTAATTCAACTTAGAATAATTAACTTAATTAAATAAATCAATTAGCTAATTACAAAACTCCCCTCCTAAATTGACTAATATTAGGAGAACATTTGACTTTGCAAAAACTGAAGTTTTCTAAGGGTCTGAGACTTGACTTTGATTTTTAATAAATTAATTAAGTTTCTATTTCAATCAATTAAATGACCTAGGATAATAACTAAATTACCCTAAGTCACTAAGACCATAACGAACCTCTTAGGATCATCCTAG
The DNA here is from genome assembly GCA_027705065.1 of Solanum peruvianum. NCBI lineage: Eukaryota > Viridiplantae > Streptophyta > Magnoliopsida > Solanales > Solanaceae > Solanum > Solanum peruvianum. Next base: position 16,221 of record JAKWJD010000649.1, read on the forward strand.
GTTAGGTACTAGGATGTTTCTTTAGTTAGTTACCTAGCTAACGTCACCCAGTTATGTCTTAGTATTTTGTGAACAATAGTTAGTTAATTTCAGTAGTCCTAGATTAGTTAGTTAGGTAGGTAAGTTAGTTAGAGCCTAGAGTTTGTTAGGAAGCTAGGCCCCGCATGTCTTTACCCGTGCGTGCGCCTGCCCCCTAACCGCCCTAACCGAAATCTGTTGGGCTTGGTTGCTTGTCTCTTGGCCGGTTAGCACATGTGCTTGCACATGTGTTTCTGCTCATTTCTTGCACAAGGACCCTTTATATGTCCTTGGGCACTGCTTAATCTACATTTTCATTTTAAATGATCATGTCCTATAGTACCAAGGCTTGACACTTGGATGTCTCGTACCTAATATGTGAGTTAAATAATTAAGCATTTTAACTTAGTGTCTTCATTGCAGGCTGATACGCTCAAACGTACTTTTCAAATCAGAAGTAAAGCGGTCGTGTCAAGTAAATAACCCAACTAGTGAGGTTGGGATCGTTCCCACGAGGAAAGTAGTTTAGACTTAACTTTAACCTATTATTACTATTGTTCGGTCAAGTACTTTCTTGGAAAGAAAAAACAATAAAAGGGGGGTTTCTATTTCTAAATGAATGAAAATAACTAACGAGATTGAAAGAGACACTTAACAGCTTTGAATGTTGGAGTTTAATCAATTAATCAAAGTAACTAGGGTTTATGTGTTCCCCACAGGTTCATAACTTGATAATTCTAACTATAAAAGTTCTTTCCTAGTATCTTGCATGCAAAGTGATAAGTTATGTATTTCTAAATCCTTGGTCCGTCATCTAGAAAATCTAACTCCACACCTTGGTCCGGCTACGTGTGTTGCTATCCAAACCCTTATCTTTACCTCATATTAAGCATCGTATTCGATCTTTCACTAAGTTATTAGCTCGTAGCAATCAATACTAGCCTATTAGATAGTATACACTAAATCTATGTTGACAATTCTTTTTCTATTATTTACCTCCTTGGTCCAGCAAATAGCATTAAGGTGAGTTCTAACGTTGTCCATTCGTTAAAAAGACTTCTAAACGAAAGAATTATAAAAATATGCAAGACACTATTCTAGAATTGTTATTTTAGTTAGGTTTTATCTCATTATTTGCCTATGGTTCCCACAACCCTAGTTATGGAGTTTAGTTACCCATAGTCATAATCACAATATTCAAATATATTATATAAGAATATATGTACTTACTTCAATGAGAAAGAGTAAAATCCAAAAGTTTTCTTGATTAATCACAAAAAATAACCAACAATCACTTGCAAGAATCTCAAAGTAATCAAGAATCTCACAAAAAGTCTAATGATAATCAAAAGTCTAACAATACAGTGTCTACTAGTACGGAGTCTAACTAATAATACAGAGTCTAACCAATAATACGGAGTCTCACCTCAAAACCGAGGTTTTTTGAACTATTTATAGAAAATAAAAACCTAATTAAACAAGGACTCTATTTGCTAGAAATCTGTCAAAATGCGGCTAGGTCGACGGACCTCGCGATGGATCGTCGTGGTCACGACTGACCGTCATGGACTCCCTCGTCCCATACTTGTGCAATTTCTTCTGCTGCTCTCTTCATTACCCTCGACGGCAAGTATGAATGATTGTCACAGGCACAACAGTCCATCGAGGGTCTTCGTTTCAAAACACTTAATCTCTTGGAATATGGGTATTGGGACTACTTCTCTGAAGTTCATGACAAACCTGCAGGACGGAACGTCATAGGCACGATGGACCGTCACGTTTTCCGTAACCCCACACTTGGTAAGACTTCCCCATCTTCCTTCAGCAGCTGCACTACGCCGCCACCTACGGACCGTCACAAGCACGACGAACCGTCACAAGCTCCGTAGGTTGTCTCTTTTGCATTTCTTCGCTCAAAATCTCCGCATTTTTCTTTGAACAGATAGCCTGTAAATAAAGAGAAACTTATATAAAAATTAGCACAAAAAGGCTTTTGGACATACTAAACTTAAGGATAAAAGTATAAAAAATATCGTGAAACCACGGTATATCAACACCCTCAACTTAAATTCGTTGTTTGTCCTCAAGCGACGCACTATGACTCAATACAAAATCTTTGTACAATAGTATCCATGTTTTATCCTTTGCAATCATTTGTCAATCAATCCCGATTAATCTCATCATATGAATGCATGCTATCACTATTAGGCTTGAATTATGTGGGACCAGAAAATGACACAGACTCACCATGCTCTAACACCTATCATCTTCAATTTCTCACCGAGATGCTTATATTTTTGGTATTGCAACTAGTGTCGTCACTTTGAAACATAATCCTCATTTTTCACACAATGATTTTAGTTTGAGTATAAGGATTACTTTTCAACACTCGCTCTGAGAAAAAAGTCACACTCATTCATACCTATTGCCATAAGCTTGCCCTTATTTTCACTGCCTTAAGTTCGCTATAAAGCCTTAGGATCACGATAAGACTTTCTTAGCCTGTAACATAGGCTCAGGGTTAGGTAGGGTATATTTAGGTATACTTTAGTGACTTTTTTACCCTCCTTGACATATTGCTAAACATACGATTTTCTATCATTTAATCTCGCCGAGTTTCTAAAATTCTTTCACCTTGCTATTTTCTCTTCATTCTTCATTTGTGTACATTACTCTCTTCTTCTCTTGCTTGTATTTCTTGCATATTTTTATTTTTCTTTACTTATCTTTCAACTAATCCTTGAGTCACATTAATTTTGTTATTTCTCTCTCTTTGTTCTTTCAACCCCACTTTCCAGAGCATTCCTCATAGTAGCCACCCTCAACTCATGGCTTTTCCATGAGTCAAAGTACACAATACCCTAAGTTGAGTCAGGGTCATAACGAAGGTTGTTTACTGCATTAGCCACCCTCAACTTATGCTTTTGGCATAAGCTGAGGTGCACATGTCCAAGGAGCGACCATGGACAACACATTGTTCCTAGAAAAGATCATATGGGGTGAAAAATAAAGGTCTAATTTAAGCTCAGATCATTTGGATCAAAGAAGGATAAACTTCATTTTGTTTTCATTTATTTAGGCTAAAAATGGGCTACATTGAATAAGGTCCTATGATCCTTTCGTAATTGTCTATTACATCTTACTTTTAGCAGGACTAACAAGGAAAGTTCGAGCTTAGTACAAATAGTGGACTATTCAAATCTTCCTCACACTCACTTGACATCTCATCACTATATCAGATTATCAGACACCTAGTTTGGATTTTAGACTTAGGGTAATACAATGGTGTAACTCTATGTCATGCTTAGAGCCACACATTTATCAGTTACAATGCCTAGTCGTGCATCATTTTCCAATTTATGAAGATATCATTTTAGCCATCATGCTCTAGAATTAAACTATGTACAAAATATATAGACATGCCGGTTCAACAGAAAAAGTAATAGGTTTTTTGGGGAAAAAGAACACAGGCAAGAAAACCCCAAAAGAGGATAGTCAATTGGGCTACTCAAACATCACCCTAGCACTCACTTTCCATATACCCCACACCCAACAAAAAAACATGCAATTGTCCCCAATGCATAAAAAATTTAAATACTAGAGTGGTAGGTGAAGAAAACCTGTGGTGCAAAGCGCCATCGATCAGCAAGCTGGTGGGGTCGGTTCCCCGGACCCACGTCCTCTGCAATCTAGACACCCTCAAGTGGTGTCCTCAGCAACAACTGCACTATTAGTAGTGCCTCCCGCTATCTCCACATTTCGGGAGCTAGACGCCCTAGTCGCTAACTCTCCTGCTCTCATCTGGTGAGCCACAACCTTAGCAAGTGAGGCTTTCCTTGCAGCCTCTATCTTACGGCGCTCCTTCTTCCTTGATCGTGCCTCGTCCTCTACTTGACCCATACGCCTCTTGGTATGCTCTCGAGGGGGAGGTGGTGGAATCTCTGAGGTGGCGAATAGGGACGCCAACACTTTATCTTCAGCAGGCTCAATAGAAGGGGCCTCAAACTCTGGCACCCTAGCCTCTAAGATCGTGTATATATCTGCGCGAAGACTGTCGACCGCAGCCTGAAGAGTCGACACATCCACTGGATGGGCTGGCCGGGCTAGCACCCGCAACTAAAAGGCGTCCAAGCGCTGCTGAACCTCAACGATCTTCCGCTCTGTTTACTGGACCATTTTCTGCTCCAGGCACTTTTCTGCCCTGGTAATAGACCTCTGCATCCACGACTGGATATGATGAAGAAGTGTAGCCATTTGCGCCTCTAATTTTTAGACCCAAGCAAGCGGGACCAGTGTGGGTAGAGGGGCTGTGCGAGAGGAGCTCGGAGCACTACTACTACCCGAGATAGAATCGACTGGGGTAGTGTCTGTGGACGCCGCCTGCGTAGCCGTTTGAGCCTGGGCTACCGTATCACCAAGATCGTCAGCAAGTGGGGGCAGCTCTGGACAGGGCCCTCTGCGTGGAGCCAACTCAGTGGCCTCATCTGTGATGAGGTCGACATCAACAGTGCCCATAGGGGTCTTGAGCTGATCAACATGCCATATAGGCACACCTGCGGACCTACAGAGAGAAAATATCATACACGGGAAAGGGTATGTAGTTGTGACCTTGAAAGCTCTCTCGTGCATGACTGCTTGTAGAAGCCACGCGAAATCCACCTCGAACCCGGCTATCATCGCCGCAATCAATACTGCTCGATTTCCATGTAGCGATATTATCAGCGGCTGTGGAAGAAAGGCAGTGGCGGACAATCAGCCACAAGAACTTCGCCGTGAAAGTTAGGTTGGCCTTCTTGATGGCCCCCTTTAGCTCGGTCACCCAGTCGACACCCTCTCATTCATACCTATTGCCATGAGCTTGCCCTTATTTTCACTGCCTTAAGTTCGCTATACAACCCTTAGGATCACGATAGGACTTTCTTCGCTTGTAACATAGGCTCAGGGCCAGGTAGGGTATATTTAGGTATACTATAGTGACTTTTTTCCCTCCTTGAAATATCGGCTAAACATACCATTTTCTATCATTTTATCTTGCCCTGTTTCTCATATTCTTTCACCTTGCTATTTTCTCTTCTTTCTTCATTTGTGTACGTGACTCTCTTCTTTTCTTACTTGTATTTCTTGTATATTTTTATTTTTCTTTACTTATCTTTCAACTAATTCTTGAGTCACTTTACTTTTGTTCTTTATCTCTCTTTGTTCTTTCAACCCCAGTTTCAAGAGCATTCCTTATAGTAGCCACCCTCAACTCATGGCTTTGCCATGAGTCAAAGTACACAATACCCAAAGTTGGGTCATGTCCATAACGAAGGTTGTTTACTGCATTAGCCACCCTCAGCATATGCTGAGGTGCACATGTCCAAGGAGGGACAAGGGCCAACACATTGTTCCCAGAAAAGATCAGTTGGGGTGAAAAAGAAAGGTCTAATTTGAGCTCAGATCATTTGGATCAAATAAGGATAAATTTCATTTGGTTTTCTTTTATTTAGGCTAAAAATGGGATATATTAAATAAGGGCCTATGATCCTTTCCTAATTGTCTATTACAGCTTACTTTTAGCAGGACTAACCTGGCAAGTTCTAGCTTAGTACAAATAGTGGACTATTCAAATCTTCCTCACACTCACTTGACATCTCATCACTATACCAGATTATCAGACACCTGGTTCGGATTTTAGACTTAGGGTAATGCAATAGTGTACCTCTATGTCATGCTTAGAGCCACACATTTATAAGTTACTATGCCTAGTCGTGCATCATTTTCCAATTTATCAGCATATCATTTTAGCCATCATGCTCCAGAATTAAACTATGTACAAAAGATATAGACATGCCTGTTCAACAAAAAAGGTAATCAGTCTTTTGGGGGGATAAGAACACATGCAAGAAAACCCCAAAAGAGGATAGTGAATCGGGCTACTCAGACTTCACTCTAGCACTCACTTTCCATTTACCCCACCCCTAACAAAAAAACGTGCAATTATCCACAATGCATAAAAAATTTAAATACTAAAGTGATAGGTGAAGCAAACCTATGGCGCAAAGTGCCGTTGATCAGCAAGCTGGTTGGTCCGGTTTCCCGAAACTCACGTCCTTTGCAATCTGGACACGCTTAGTGGTGTCCTCATCAACAACCGCACTATCAGGAGTGCCTCCCGCTATATCCACAGTTCAGGAGATAGACGCCCCAACCGCTAACTCTCCTGCTCTCATCTGGTGCGCCGCCTCCTCAGCAAGTGAGGCTCTCCTTGCAGCCTCCATCTCATGGCGCTCCTTCTTTCGTGCTCATGCCTCGTCCTTTGCTCGACCCCTACGCCTCTTGGCATGCTCTCGAGGGGGAGGTGGTGGAATCTCTGAGGTGGCGAATAAGGCCGCCAACACTTTGTCTTCAACAGGATCGACAGAAGGGGCCTCAGACTCCGGAGGGGTTGGACGGGCTAGCACCCGCAACTAAAAGGCGTCCAAGCGCTGGTGAACCTCAACGATTTTCCGCTCTGTATACAGGACCATTTTCCGCTGCAGGCGCTCTTCTTCCTCGGTAATAGACCTCTGCATCCATGGCTGGATATTATGAAGAAGTGTAGCCATTTGCGCCTCTAATTTTTGGACCCTAGCAAGCGAGACTAGCGCGGGTAGAGGGGATGTGCGAGAGGAGCTCGGGGTAGTGCTACTACTCGGGATAGACTCGACCGGGGTAGTGTCAGTGGACGCCTCCTGCCTAGCCGTGCGAGCCTGGTCTACTGTATCAGCAAGATCGTCAGCAAGTGGGGGCAGCTCTGGACGGGGCCCTCTGCGTGGAGCCAACTCATTGGCCTAATCTATGATGAGGCCGACATCAACAGTGCTCATAGGGGTCTTGAGCTGATCAACGTGCCATATAGGCACACCTGCGGACCTGCAGAGAGAAAAGATCATGCACGGGAAAGGGTATGTATTTGTTACCTTGAAAGCCCTCTCGTCCATGACTGCCTGTAGAAGCCACGCGAAATCCACCTCGAACCCGGATATCATCGCCGCCATCAATACTGCTCGGTCCCGTGAAACAATATTATAAGCGGCTGTGGGGGAAAGGCAGTGGCGGAAAATCAGCCACAAGAACTTCGCCGTGCAAGTTAGGTTGGCCTTCATAATGGCCCCCTTTGGCTTGGTCACCCAAGAGGCACCCTCTCCATCAACTGACAGGTGCAGGGCCATCCACCTGTTGGTGGTCTCTCTCAGCGATGGCTCGCACAAGAACTAGCCATCTTTAACAAGCTGCCATCGGTAGTCAAACTCAGCAGTAAGAGAGGTCTGAGTAGCATCAACACCCTCGCCGTATAGAACCGGTGGATGGCAGGCAGAGAAATATCAACCTGAACGCCCCGTACTCGGACCTGCTCTAGTGGGGCCTGTTTGGCGGGGGCAGCCCGCCTATCAATCTGGGATCGGAGAGTCGCTACGTAGGATGCATAGAACTCGCGGACCATTTCTTCACTATAACGTCCCAACGGACGTGCTGTCCACTCTAGGCGATGTCTGGTGAAGAGATTGTGGATCTCAGGCATCGTCGGGAGACTTCCTATAAGGACCCGCTGCTCCAATGTGAGAGTTCGAGTCATAACTCCTTTGTCATTCAGGATTATGGCGTCGGAGTAGACTTGAAATTGCCCGTCGACAGACCACCGGTTGGGCTGGTCATTAGCCGGGGTGAGGGGCTGAGATGGTGAACCTGAAGTGGATTCCGAACTATCAGCCTCATCAGACGAGGTTGACGCTGCAGCGGTGGCGGGTGCGGGAACCTCAGCAAAGTCGGAGGCCTCCTCAGACCACGAAACTCCTAAAGAGCCAGACGCTCTTTTTCGTTGTTGGCTGACCCATAAGGAATGCCGTCAGTGTGCGCTCCTCATCAGACTGGGAGGCAGTGACTACGCCGGACGCCACCTTTTGGGTGCGGCTCAGGTGGCACGTGAAGCTCGGGAAGGGGTGGAAGTTCATGGGGGCACGTACTCGGGTTCACGCTCATAATCAAAGCCAATGAACATGCGGGCAGACGGGGTGACACACTTCGATTGCCCGCGTTCATAGATTCGATCTTTTTTAGGTGCCATAGTAGATAGTACCTTTAAAGGATCAATATTAGTACGAGTAGTGGCAAACAAGACAAGCAAAACCACAAAAAAACAAATTAAAATAAAATGACATTTCTATAGTAACAGTGACACACTACGGGCCTGGTGACGGCTAATCGTGACTATGACGGACTGTTATGGGTTCCATCGTGTCTTACTTAGACTATATATATATGGAGAACCCTGAGGAGAGTCTCTGACAAGTATGACGGTATGTGCAAGATGGACCGTTACAGGTATGACGGTCAGTCGTAGGTGTCCGTCAGAGGACACTTAGAAAAAATATGGAGGCCCTTAGGTGAGGGGTATCTGAACGCTCATAACGGTCATGCAGGACGGACCGTCGTGGGTATGACAGTCTGTCGTACTCGTCCGTTTGAGGAAACTTAGAAAAAAAGAAAGAGACCCTTAGAAGCAGGGTCTCTGACAACAAGAACGGTTGTGCAGGACGAACCGTCGTAAAGACGACGGTCCGTCATATGTGTCTGTTGAAGGACACTTAGAAAAAGTGAGAGACCCTTACGAATGGGGTCTCTGACCACCAGAACGGTTGTGCTGTACAGACCGTCGTGCGTATGACGGTCCGTCGCATATGTCCGTTGGAGGACACTTGACTAAAATTGGGCAGTGGGGTGTTAGGGCTTTTGGAACGGACCCTACGACGGTCCGTCATCGGGGTCTCGTTCTGTAGATGAGTGAAAGAACTGGGGGTACCCCATTCATCCCCCATGACCCAAATCGAATTTGTAGTGTTTTTGACCTTCATTTTTCTAACCCAAATACCTAGTAAACTAGTAATGCAAAAGCACCTATGTCTAGGGTTCTAAACACGGCAACTTCGAAGATTTTTTTAACCTAGGTTAGACAGAATTTATATAAAAGAAATGAACATATCAATAAGAACTAGGCTAAAACTAATTGATAAACAAAAATGCAAGATAAATGAGTTGAAATTAGAGACACATACCTGAGAATTGTGAAAAAATAAGATGGAAAAATTACTTGGTGACCGAGAAAACACCCACAGCAGAAACTCCGACTAGTAGATGATAATGATTAGTGCTTTGGAGGATTTTGGGGGAACAATGATCAGTTGATAGAGGGAGAGAGTTTGGAAGTTTAAAAGGTAGGCAAATAGGAGGAATAGTGAGGGAATGGGGGTGAAATGAGGGGTTGGAGAGTTTAAACGGTAACATTTTGTAAAAAAACTCCATTCGGGTCGGGTCGGGTATGCCTCATTAATGACGCGACGATTGCCCGACGACTGTCCATCGCAGTTGTGACGATCCTTCGATTGTTCCGTCGTGTGTGACCTAGTTTAAAAATATCACGTACCTGCCACGACGGATTCAGGCGACGGTCCGTCACAGGCGCAACGGTCCGTCACTGTATCCCTTAGTGACTGCTGCAGAGTAATTTTCTACAGAATTTCCTGGTGATGTCTTTGCAAATTTAAAACCCATTAGTAGAAAAATGCTACCATTACTAAAAATAAGAACTATAAGTATTGGGTTGCTTCCGAACAAGCGCCTGATTTAACGTCGCAGCACGACTGAGGACACTTGATTACTCAGTCTTCATAAAGATGGTATGCCTCTCTCACATCATTCACCATTTCAGCATGCCCGAAATAGGCTTTTATTCGTTCTCTATTCACCTTAAACCGCACTCTCTACTTGGCTTTTAACTCTACTGCTCCATGAGGGAATACTTGGGTAATCAAGCCAGTCCGTTTGGACTTGAGCTTGCCCGGAAGACAAGGCAGCCAAGAACTGTCTACAAGCACCAAATCCCCAACCATAAACTCTTGTTTTGCACTTTTTTGTTCATTATCCTTCTTCATCTTTTCTTTGTGGGATATGAAGGATACCGATTGGAGCTCACCTTTCTGCCTCATAGTCCTACAAACGTTGAAGGTCGCTTCTTTATTGTTCAACCGAAATTTCATCTTCCCCTTTTCCATATCAACTAAGGCTCTACCTATATCAAGGAATGGCCTCCCAAGAATAATAGGCACTTCAAAATCGACTTCACAATCAAGAATAACAAAATCTGCCGGAAATATGAATGACTCCACTTTTACTAGCACATCATGGAGTATCCCTAAAGGCCTTTTCAATGTTCGATCAGCCATCAATAGCCGCATCGCAGTAGGTTTTAGGTCACCCAAACCCAACTTCTTGTAAATCGAGAGGGGCATGAGATTTATGCTTGCCCCCAGATCAGATAATGATTTCGCAAAATGTAATGACCCGACAGTACAAGGAATGGTGAACGCACCCGGAACTTCTTTCTTTTACACGAGAGATCTTTTAGCAATAGCACTACAATGCTGCAGTCTATCATCATGCTCGAAAGCTGCTTCATCATTTTTATGAAATGCCAATATTTACCATCCTCGGTTTTTTTCACTAATCTCTGAGGGAAGGATGGTGGTGGCCTAGGAAAGGGAATTACCTTCAAAGGTACTTCTGCATCTTTTCCATTACTTTCCTCTGCTTCACCACTACCCTTTACCACCTTATCATCATTCGTTCTTACATTTTCCTCATTAGACGGCATAGGTGGGTCAATGATTTGCTTACCACCCCGTGTAGTGATTGCCATACAGTGCGCATCATTTTTTGGGTTTTGGACAGTGTTGCTAGGAAGAGTGCCCGGTTGCCGTGTGTTCACTATCGCAGATAATTGGGCCATTTGCAACTCGATCTGCGTAATCGATATTGCATGTGTATCAACTTTTTGGCCAATACTTGCTAAATCACACCTCAACACTTTATTGTGCTCATCACTAGCATCGAACCTCCTCATCATTTTGTGCAACGTATCCTCAACTCGGGCCATACTATCTCCACCATCTCTAGGAGTAACTTCACGATATTGAGGAGGGACATAGGGACCATTCCTATCATTTCTGTTACCGTAGTTACCCCGGTTGAAGTTGTTGTCGCGATTGTAGTTTCCATCTTGGACATAATGACCCTCACATTGGTAATTACCGTAGTTCCAACCTTGGTTCCCTTGACCTTTGCTCCAATTATCCTTATTTGAGCCTTGGGCGCTTGGTCGGAAACCCCCCGTCTGCTCATTTACTGCATAGGTGTCCTCCGCATAATAGCATTCATCATTAGGACAAGTAGTTGATTGCATTTATTATTTCTTCACCCCCAGTGACATGTCTTAGTACCAACCCAAGATCAGTTCTCATCTGAGCCATTTCTTCACGAATCTCATCTGTGGCTAGGTTGTGAGTGGACTGCACTGCGAAGGTGTTTTTCCCAGTATCTGACTTCCTAGTACTCCAAGCTATATTATTTCGGGAGATTTTCTCTTATTTTTCAGCAATCTTAGCATAAGGACCTCCCCATAAGATCCACCTGCTATAGTGTCCAACACCGCTTTATTATTATCATCCTGTCCCTGATAAAAGTATTCCTTCAGTGACACATCATCTATACGGTGATTTGGGACACTTCTCAAGAAGGAATTGAATCTATCCCAAGAACTACTAACTGACTCTCCTGGTAGTGCCACAAAGCTGTTCACTCTGTCTTTGTGGTTTAGTTTCTTGGAGACAGGATAGTAGCGTGCTAAGAAGACATCCCTTAGATGGTTCCAAGCGAAAAATGAGTTATAAGAGCGCTCAGTGAACCATATAGAAGCCTCTCCCGTCAGTGAGAGAGGAAACACTCTGAGCACTATTACATCTAAGTCCAAGGCAGGCCTCCCTACACAAATTTTAAACACTGCCCTTACCTTAGCTATATAGGCATGTGGATCCTCAGAAGGTAGCCCTGAAAAAAAACCTCTGGCAGTGATCATTTGCATCAGGCTACTAGTTACCACAAAGGTGTATCCTGTGGGTAGAGGAGGCAAGACAAGTGGCCCATCCAAGTATGCTATATCATCATAGCCTCTGTAGTATGCTTGGGGCCGTGGAACGGGATTTTGTCCCCTTTGTTGGTGTTCACTCGGAACATCGGGCAACAACTGACCATGAACATCAACCGGAGCTGGGATGTTCTGGTTTGGATCATCATCATTGATTCCCATCCTTCGATTCATGTTGCATAGTGTACGCTCTAATTCGTGATCATATGGAAACAAGGGTTCTCTTCCTCTCTGTGTATTTGGCATACAAGGAGGTTGGTTCTGCACAAATCAAAAACAATAAAACAAAGTTAATTCAAGAAAATATCAACCAAACTATAGTACTATTTTTAAGTTAATCTAAAAGATATAATCCCCGACAACGGCGCCAAAATTTGATACGCTCAAACTTACTTCTCAAATAAGAAAAAAAGTGGTCGTGTCAAGTAAATAACCCAACTACTGAGGTTGGGATTGTTCCCACGAGGAAAATAGTTTAGACTTAACTTTAACCTATTATTAATATTGTTCGGTCATTACATCTTGGAAAGAAAAAAACAATAAAAGGGGGGTTTCTATTTCTAAATGAATGAAAATAACTAACGAAATCGAAAAAGACACTTAACAGCTTTGAATGTTGGAGTTTAACCAATTAATCAAAGTAACTAGGGTTTACGTGTTCCCCACAGGTTCATAACTTGATAATTCTAACTATAACAATTCTTTCCTAGTATCTTGCATGCAAAGCGATAAGTTATATATTTCTAAATTCTTGGTCCGGCATCTAGAAAATCTCACTCCGCACCTTGGTCCGGCTACGTGTGTTGATATCCTAACCCTTGTCTTACCTCAAATTAAGCATCGTATTCGATATTTTACTAAGTTATTACCTCGTACCAATCAATACTAGCCTATTGGATAGTATACACTAAATCTATGTTGATAATTCTTTTTCTATTATCTACCTCCTTGGTCCGGCAAGTAGCATTAAGGCGAGTTCTAACATTGGCCATCCGTTAAAAAGACTTCTAAGCAAAAGAATTATTAATACATGCAAGACACTTTTCTAGAATTGTTATTTTAGTTAGGTTTTATCTCATGATTTGCCTATGGTTCCCACAACCCTAGTTATGGAGTTTAGTTACCCATAGTCATAATCACAATATTCAATATATTATATAAGAATTCATGTACTTACATCAATGAGAAAGTATAAAATCCGAAAGTTTTCTTGATTAATCACCAAAAATTACCAACAACCACTTGCAAGAATCTAAAAGTAATCAAGAATCTCACAAAAACTCTAATGATAATCAAAACTCCAACAATACAGTGTCTACTAATACAGAGTCTAACTAATAATAAAGAGTCTAACCAATAATACTGAGTCTAACCTCAAAAACGAAGTTTTTCAAACTATTTATAGAAAATAAAAACCTAATTAAACAAGAACTCTATTTACTGGAAATCCGTCAAAACGCGGCTGGGTCGATGGACCTCGCGACGGATCGTCGTGGTCACGATGGACCGTCATGGACTCCGTCGTCCCATACTCGTGCAATTTCTTTACCTGCGCTCTTCATTACCCTCGACGGCAAGTATGACGGACCGTCATAGGCACAACGGTCCGTCGAGGGTCTTCGTTTCAAAACACTTGAACTCTTGGAATATGGGTACTGGACTACTTCTCTGAACTTCATGACGAACCTGCAGGACGGACTGTCATAGGCACGACGGACCGTCACGTTTTCCGTAACCCCACACTTGGTCAGACTTCCCCATCTTCCTTCAACAGCTGCACTACACCGCAAACTAAGGACCGTCACAAGCACGACGGACTGTCACAGGCTCCGTAGGTGGTCTCTTCTGCATTTCTTCGCTCAAAATCTCTGCATTCATCTTTGAACAGATTTCCTGCAAATAAAGAGAAACTTATATAAAAATTAGCACAAAAAGGCTTTTGGACACACTAAACTTAAGGAAAAATTATGAATAATACCGTGAAACCACTGTATATCACAGGCACAATTCCTAAACAAGCTTGGATTGGGGCATTTGAACCAAAGGGTATTATAAGTTACTTGTTAATATATAGAAATTTGCTAACACCCTTAAGCCAATATTCTCTAACATGCCCAATATTATTTAATATTGGGCATTGGGATGGCTATGTACCCTAATACATATTCATAAAACCTAATAGGCTATTCAATTGACAAATACATTTTCTGGAATGTTACAAACACATAGGCTACCTCACTAATACTCTCAGTTATATCGAAATGACCAATATACCGTGGTCTCAACTTGCCCTCTTTATAAAATCTCACTAAATCCTTCATGGGTCAACCTTCAATAGAACCCACACTCCAGCCATCAACTTCAAATCACAAACATTATGATCTTCATAACTCTTTTTTATACTCTAAGCCATGAGAAGTCTATCTTGGATAAACTATACCTTGTCCAAGGACTCCCTCGATAATTTTATACCCCATGGTCTAAATTCAAATACATCAAACCAAAAAATTAGAGATCAATATCTCCTACCATACAAAACCCTCAAATGGTGACATCTCAATGCTCGAAATATAACTATTACTATAAGGAAACTCAACCAATGGAAAGAACTGATCCGAGGGACCACCAAAGTCGATCTCACACACCCACAACATGCCTTCAAAAACCTAAATACTCTTTTCGTAGTGACCGTTAGTTTTTAAGGTGGAAGTGTGTATTAACATCCACCCGAGTTCCCAACTGCGTTTACATAGACTGCGAGATATAAGATGTATATTGTGTTCCACAATATAAAATAATAGGAATGGTAAGCCTATGCAAACAAACTATCTTACAAATATAGATCTTAGCTAACTTCTCAAAATTATTAGTAGTGTGAACATGTACGAAGTGTGCAGACTTAGTCCTATCCATGATGACCAATATAGCATCAAACTTACCTAAGGTACGTGGAAACCCTATCACAAAGTCCATAGCAATAAACTCCCACTTCCACTCGGGTATGGGCATCCTCTAAGCTACACTTCTAGGCTTTAGGTGTTCATAAGACTTGCTCACAGTTCAAACATCCAGATACAAAATCTACTATGCCCATCTTCATATGACACCACCAATAATGTTTCTTCAAGTAACGATACATCTTAGTAGACCTAGATGAACAGAGTACCTCCAACTATGTTCTTTTCCATGATAAGTCTAGTCAAATCCATGTCTGAGGAACAAAAGTACAAACTTTTATCCTGAAAATTCCTTCACCATCAAGAATTGGTCTGAGGAACAAAAGTACAAACTTTTATCCTAAAAATTCCTTCACCATCAAGAATTGCATCCTCGACTTATCTTTTTAATAGTTTGTCTCGAATCTTACATAAATCCCCATAATCAAACTGCTGAGTCCAAATTTTCTCCCAACGGATGACCTAGCCTCCATATAATCCAAAACCTTAACAGATTCTGAAATATCAACAATCAACAAGCTATCTCCTAGGACTGGACATCCCTAGATAAATGATGCTCGCCAACCTATAACAAGGCTAGACTACCCATACACTTGCCAATCTTTAAAGGGAACTTCTACCACGTTTGACTTGCCCATATTATAAGAATAGTCATACCGTAGTCTTTGAGCAAATCCAAACCATTTCGGATGCCTCAAATCAAAATCCTCTCATTTAATATATATTGGATACTATGATGATCTGTGAACACCTTACTATGTACCCGGTAAAGCTAATGCCTCCACATCTTGAATGCAAACACTACAGCCGCAAACTCCAAGTTATCAACAAGGTGTTCTTATCGTGAATCTTCAACTGCCTCAGAGCATAATCTGTAACCTTCCCATTTGTAATAAATACACAACAAAAATGGATCCGGGAAACATGACAATGTACAATGTAACCCTCTCCCTCTACTGGTATAGTTAAAATTGAAGTAGTAGTTAATAAAGTTTTGAGCTTTTCAAAACTCACCGACCGATCGTCAGACCACGGGAAAGTCATCATTCTCATCAATATAGTTAATAGGGATGCCATGGAAAAAAATCCTTATACAAATCATCAATAATAACCTGCAAAGTCTAAAAACTTCTGAAACCCAGTATTTGAAGCAGGTCTGACCTAATCTTGAACTGCCTCATTCTTCTTAGGATCCACCATATTACCTTTCATGCACAGTACATGTCTTGAGAATTCTACAAAACTGAGAAAAAACACACCCTTTGAAACTTTGCATAGAGCTTGTTCTCCTTCTGAATCCCAATAACAATCCTCAAATGATGCTTGTGTTTATCCTCACTACCTGAGTATATCAAATATATCATCTATGAATACAATAAAAATGAATCCAATTACGGTCTGAACACTCCGTTCATCAAGTCCATAAAAATGTTGGGATATAGTCAACCAAAAATATATCACCAAAAACTCATGGTTATAAGATGTCTGAAAAATTGACTTAAAAAAATACTCCTCCACAACCTTCAACTGATAATAATCAAATCTCAACTAAATCATAAATAAAAATAGGCACCGTGCAACTAATCAAATAAATCATCAAAATGAGGTATGAAGTACTTATATCTAATGGTAAACTTTATCAACTGCGAATATTCGATACATATACACAAAAATCCATTTTCTTCTATTTCAAAAATAACACTTGACCACCCCAAGGAGATACACATAGTCTTATAAATCACTTGCTACATAAATCTTGTAACTATTCCTTCAACTATTTCAATCCGATCGATACCATATAATAAACAAGAATAGAAATAAGTTATGTACCTGTTTATATATCAAAACAAATATAAATATCATGATAATATGGAAGACCTAGTAAATCTGTCAAAAATACCTCCAAAAATTCACTCACCAGCGGAATAGACTCAACTAGAGGAGTCTCAACACTAGTATCTAGAATGTGCGCCAAGTAACCCAATTATTCTCCCTCTACCATGTGATGAGCCTTAAGAAATAATATCACCCCTTTAGGTGGATGTCAAAGAGAATCTCTCCATTCTACTATAGGAATTACAAGCATGGCTAATTGATACACCGTGGTTTCACGGTATTTTTAATGCCTTTTCCTTAAGTTTAGTGTGTCCAAAAGCCTTTTTGTATTAATTTTTATGTAAGTTTCTCTTTACTTGCACGAAATCAATCTAAAAGATGAATGCGGAGGTTTTTGAGCAAGAAATGCAGAAACGTACCACCTACGGAACTTGTGACGGTTCGTCGTGCCCGTGATAGTCCGTAAGTGGCATCGTAGTGCAGCTGCTAAAGTAAGATGGGGAAGTCTGACCAAGTGTGGGGTTATGGAATGCCTGACAGACCGTGAAGCCATGACGGTCCGTCCTGCTAGTTCTTCATGAAGATCAGAGAAGTAGTTCCAGTACCCATATTTCAAGAGTTCAAGTGGTATGGAACGGATACCCCTGACGGACCGTGGTGCCTGTGACGATCCATCATACCTGCCGTCTAGGATAATTAAAAGAGCAGCAGAAGAATTTGCATAAGTATGTGACGACAGAGTCCATGACTACCCTTCGTGACCACGACTATCCGTCGCGAGGTCCGTCGACCTAGTCGCATTTTGACAGATTTCCAGCAAATAGAGTACTTATTTAATTAGGTTTTTAGTTTTATTAAATAGTTTAAAAAACCTCGTTTTTGGGGTTAGACTCTTGATTAATTTATACTCTTGATTATTTTTTAGACTCTTTGGTAGTAATATTTTCATATGGTTAGACTCTTGGTTATTTGAGCTTCTTTTGTAGATTAGACTTGGTGATTATTGTAACACTTTTGGAGAATCTTTAGTCTTCAATTAATTTCTGTTATTGATTGTTGGTGACTTTTGTTGATTAATCAACTGAACTTTTGGATTTTATTCTTTCTCATTGAAGTAAGTGCATGAATTCTTATATTGCATATTTGAATATTGTGATTGCTATGGGTCACTAACTCCATATATAACGGTTGTGGGAACCATAGGTGAATTGAGGTAAAACCTAACTAAAATAACAATCTAGAAAGAGTCCCTCTTGCCTTTTGATAATTCTTTCGGTTCAGAAGTCTTTTTAACGGATGGGACAATGTTAAATTCGCCTTAATGCTACTTGCCGGACCAAGGAGGTAGATAATAGGAAAAGAATTATTAACATAGATCTAGTGTATACTATCTAATAGGATAGTATTGATTGGTACGAGATAATAACTTAGTCAAATATCTAACACGATGCTTAATATGAGGTAAAGCTAAGTGTTAGTATAGCAACACACGTAGCCTGACCTAGGTGCAGAGTGAAATTTTCTAGATGCCGGACTAAGGATTTGGAAATACATAACTTATCACTTTGCATGCACGATACTAGGAAAGAATTATTATTGTTAGATTATCAAGTTATGAACCTGTAGGGAACACGTACCCCTAGTTACTTTTATAAATTGATTAACTACCAACATTTGAAGTTGATAGTTGTCTCCTTTAATTACGCTAGTTATTTTCATTTATTTAAAATAGAAACCCCCCCCCCCCTTTATAATCTTTGCTTTCCAAGGAGTAATTGACTTAATAGTAGTATAATATATTGACGTTAAGTCTGAGCTATTTCCTTTTTTCCTCGTGGGAATGATCCCCACCTCATTCGTTGGGGTTCTTTACTTGATACGAGCACTTTACTTCTTATTTGAGAAGTATGTTTGAGCGTATCACGAATGTAACTTACTTCCTTGGTATCACAATAATAAAATTTTGTGATGATGATATAACCTATCCATACACAAGAATCATACAAAATTTACCATATCAAATACTTTTAAGTTTCCGCGTGTTATCCCATCAGAAAACTATACATAGCCGTAACACCAGATCTAATACTAATTAATGCCCAACAAGATTACAAACATGTACTGGCGAATCACGAGTCTCACATAATATATCCAGACACATAGAAAAATATGTGGATACATAATAATAAGTAGATCCTGGATTGAATTTAAAAAGTATTTGGTCAATGACGAACTAGAATAATACATGTGATAACAACATTTGAAGTCACAACATCTAGCCTACCTAGAAAACCATAACACTAAGAACAACCACCCACAAATTTTGAACCTCCATGAGCACCACCTCGACACCTATACCTAAATGAGAACTACCTCTGCAACTCAGTACACCTCCCCTAGTATGACGTTTGTCAGCCTTGAAAGTCGAAGCATAAGAACCTTGATTCACGCCACCACATCTGGTCCTAGGGTAATCCCTCCAAAAATGTCCCATATCACCACACTAAAAACAACCCCTATGATATATAGGCTGATGAGATGAAACTGATGACTAGAATATCCTTCATAACCTACATGTTGAAAGATGAACCCTGTGAAGTATGCACCAAACTTGGAGAACTATGCCCAGCGTAATCAGCCTCAGACACTAGTATAGCAGCATAAATGGGTACACTAGAGTAAGAGTTATAATCTAACACCCCAAAATTATATAAGTTGAACCATCCTTCATTGTAAGTAAGATTTTATTGAGAATTTAACATTCCTTATATATTAAGGTTAGGTAACAAGATATATCACCTTGAGTTCAGAAAAAGAATTAAAGAGACTTCATTCAAGTCATTCTTAGGTTCTTCTAAGTTTTGGATCAACATTAAATGACCATATGCTTTAGTACATGATGATTTAGGTGTCTTATGAGATGTAAAAAAGGGTATTGAATCATCTTTCCAACTCCACTTTGTTTTTTCTAATTTTTGAGACAAAAATAACCCCTCATATTTTTTGGGCTACAAAACATCCATCAATTTTTTATCTTTTAATCCATCATCCTCTTTCTTTTTTCATATTTGATATACCGTTGTTTCAAGGTATTATTAATACTTTTTCCTTAAGTTAGTGTGTCCAAAAGCCTTTTTGTGCTAATTTTTATATAAATTTTCTTTTTATTTTGCAGGAAATCTGTCTGAAGCTGAATGCGGAGATTTTAAGCGAAGAAATGCAGAAGAGACCATCTACGGAGCTTATGACGGTCCGTCATGCTTGTCCGGTCCGTAGGTGCAGCGTAGTAAAGCTGCTGAAGGAAGATGGGGAAGTCTGACCAGTGTGGGTTTACGAAGCTTGTGACGGTCCGTCGTGGCATGACGGTCCGTCCTGCAGGTTCGTCATGATGTTCAGAGAAGTGATCCCAGTACCCCAGATTCCAAGAGTTGAAGTGTTTTGGAACGAAGACCGTCGACGTATAGTTGTGCCTATGACGGTCCGTCATACTTGTCGTCGAGGGTGGTGAAGAGAGCAGCAGAAGAAATTGCATAAGTATGGGACGACGGAGTCCATGACGGTCCGTCGTGACCACGACGATCTGTCGCGAGGACCTTCGATCCAACCGCGTTGTAACAGATTTCCAGCAAATAGAGTCCTTGTTTAATTAGGTTTTTATTTTTTATAAATAGTTCAAAAAACCTTGTTTTTAAGGGAGACTGGGAGATTGTGAGACTCTGTTAAGTTAGACTCTTAGATTGTAAAATTCCTTATTGGTAAACATTGTATTGTGAGATTCTTGATAATCATTAGACTATTTGCGATATTATTGATAACTTTGATATTTTTGCAAGTGAATATTGGTGATTAATCAAGCAAACTTTTGGATTTTACTCTTTCTCATTGAAGTAAGTACATGAAATCTTATTTAATATATTTGAATATTGTGTTTACGGCCATGAGTAACTAAACTCCATAACTAGGGTTGTGGGAACCATAGCCAAATAATGAGATAAACCCTAACTAAAATAACAATTCTAGAATATTGTCTTGCATGTATTAATAATTCTTTCGCTTAGAAGTCTTTCTAACGGATGGCCAACGTTAGAACTCGCCTTAACTCTACTTGCCGGACCAAGGAGGTAGATCATAGGAAAAGAACTATTAACATAGATTTAGTGTATACGATCTAATAGGCTAGTATTGATTGGTACGAGGTAATAACTTAGTCAAATATCGAATACGATGCTTAATATGGGTAAGGATAAGGGTTAGGATAGCAACACACGTAGCCGGACCAAGGTACGGAGTGAGATTTTCTAGATGCCGGACAAAGGATTTAGAAATACATAACTTATCACTTTGCATGCAAGATACTAGGAAAGAATTGTTATAGTTAGAGTTATCAAGTTATGAACATGTGGGGAACACGTAAACCCTAGTTAATTTGATTAATTGATTAAAATCCAACATTTAAAGTTGTTAATTGTCTCTGTCAAGTTTGTTAATTAATTTTACTTATTTAGAAATAGAAAAGCCCCTTTATTGATTTTACTTTTCCAAAGAAGTCATTGACCAAACAATAGTAATAATAGGTTGAAGTTAAGTCTAGACTATTTTCCTAGTGGGAATGATCCCAACCTTACTAGTTGGGTTATTTACTTGAAATGGCCTCTTTACTTCTTATTTGAGAAGTAAGTTTGAGCGTATCAAATTTTGGCGCCGTTGCCGGGTATTCTAGCTTTTAGATTAACTTGAACTTATTACTATAGTTTAGTTGATATTTTCTTGATTTTACTTTGTTTTATTTTTTTTTATTTCTTTTCAGAACTATCCTCCTTGTATGCCAAATACAGTGAGAGGAAGAGAACCCTTGTTTCCCTACGATCACGAGTCAAAGCGTACACTGCGCAATATGAATCGAAACTTGGGAATAAATGATGAGGATCCGAACCAGAACATCCCAGCTCCGGCTGATGTTCATGGTCAGATGTTACCGATGCTCCCGTGTGAATCAACAAGAGGCAAATCCCACTCCACGGCCCCAAGCATACTATAGAGGGTATGATAACATAGCAGACTCGGATGGGACACTTGTCTTGCCCCTCTACCCACAGGCCACACCTTTGCGGAAACTAGTAGCCTGATGCAAATGCTCACTGCCAGAGGTTTGTTTTCAGGGCTACCTTCTGAGGATCCACATGCCCATATAGCCAAGGTAAGGGCAGTGTTGTAAAAGTTGTGTGGGGAGGCCTGATTTCGATGTATATGTAA
Source organism: Solanum peruvianum (assembly GCA_027705065.1). Taxonomy (NCBI): domain Eukaryota; kingdom Viridiplantae; phylum Streptophyta; class Magnoliopsida; order Solanales; family Solanaceae; genus Solanum; species Solanum peruvianum. The sequence goes on from JAKWJD010000649.1 coordinate 38,283, forward strand.
TAGGGCTCAGAGTGTTTCCTCCTCCTCGTGACGAGAGAGGTTGCTATATGATTCACTGAGCTCCCATACAACTCAATCTTCACTTGAACCAACTAAGAGATGTTTCTTAGCACGCTACTATCCGGTCTCAAGAAACTAAACCACAAAGACAGAGTGAACAACTTTGGGCACAACGTAGAGTCATTAGTAGTTCATGGAATAGATTCACCTCATTCTTGAGAAGTGTTTCCAAATCACATATAGATGATGAGTCACTGAAGGAATACTTCTATCGGGGGCAGATGATAACAACAAAGCGGTGTTGGACACTATAGTAGTGGATCTTATGGAGAATGCCCTTATGCCGAGATTGATGAAAAATTACAGAAAATCTCCCAGAAGAAACAATGCTTGGAGTACTAGGAAGTCTGATATAGGGATAAAACACCTTTGCTGTGCAGTCCACTCACAACCCAGCCACAGATGAGATTCGGGAAGAAATGGCTCAAATGAGAACTGAGCTCGGGTTGGTACTAAAACATGTCACAAGGGGTGCAAGAAAGATAAATGCAGTCAACTACTTGGCTAAACCACCACCTCCTAATGATGAGTGCTATTATGCGGAGGACACTTATGTAGTGAATGAGCTGACGAGGGGTTACGACCAAGCGCCCAAGGCTCAAATTAGGATAACTGGCGTCAAGGTCAAGGGAACAACGGTCGAAACTATGGTAAATACAACCGTGAGGGTCATTATGTCCGATATGGAAACTACAACCGTGACAACAACTTTAACAGCGGTAACTATGCTAATAGAAACGACAGGAATAGACCCTATGTTCCTCCTCAAAATCGTGAAGTTACTCCTAGGGATTGGGGAGATAGTATGGCGCGAGTTGAGGATATGTTGCACAAATGATGAGGAGGTTCGATGCTAGTGATGAGCACATTAAAGAGTTAAGGGGTGACTTAGCTAGTATTGGGCAAAAAGTTGATACACATGCAATTACGATTAAACAGATCGAATTGCAAATGGCCCAATTATCTGCGACAGGAACACACGACAACCGGCACTCTTCCTAGCAACACTGTCCAAAATCAAAAGAATAATGCGCACTGTATGGAAATCACTACTCGGGGGAGTAAGCAAACCATTGACCCACCTATGCGCGTCTACTGAGGAAAATGTGATAAAGTATAATGCTAGTGTGGTAAGGGTAGTGGGGAAGCAGAGGAATGTAATGGAAAAGATGGAGAAGTACATATGAAGGCAAATCCCATGCCTAGGCCACCACCACCTTTCCCTCAGAGATTAGTGAAAAAGACCGAGGATGGTAAATACTGGCGTTTCATAACAATGTTGAAGAAGCTTTCTATCAATGTCCCTTTGGTAGAATCTCTAGAACAAATGCCCGGTTATGCCAAATTTATGAAAGATCTGGTCACCAACAAAAGATCGGTCACTTTTGAGGATGATGATAGACTGCAGCATTGTAGTGTGATTGCTACAAGATCACTCGTACAAAAGAAAGAAGATCCGGGTGCGTTCACTATTCCTTGTACAGTTGGGTCATTACATTTCGCGAAAGCATTATGTGATCTGGGGGCAAGCATAAATCTCATGCCCCTCTCAATATACAAGAAGTTGGGTTTGGAGGATCCAAAACCCACTACTAAGCGGCTACTGATGGCTGATCGGAGAGTGAAACGGCCTATAGGGATACTCCATGATGTGCTAGTAAAAGTGGAGTCATTCATCTTTCCGGCTAATTTTGTTTTTCTTGATTGTGAGGTCGATTTTGAAGTGCCTATTATTCTTGGAAGGCAATTCCTTGCTACAAGTAGAGCCTTAGTTTATATGGAGAAGGGACAGATGACATTTCGGTTGAATAATGAAGAAGCGACCTTCAACATTTGTAGGACCATGAGGCAGAGTGGTGAGCTCCAATCGGTATCTGCCATATCCCACAAAGAAAAGATGAAGAAGGAGACTAAAAAGAAAAATGCCAAAAAAAAGAGTTTATGGTTGGGGATTTGGTGCTTGTAGACAATTCTAGGGTGCCTTGTCTTCCGGGCAAACTCAAGTCCAAATGGACTGGCCCTTACTTGATTACCCAAGTATTCCCTCATGGAGCAGTTGAGTTAAAAGCCAAGGAGGAAGTGTGGTTTAAGGTTAATAGAGAACAAATAAAACTTTATTTTGGGCATAAAGCATCGGGGAATAAAGTATTAGAGGCAAACCATCTTGATGAAGGCTGAGTAATCAAGTGTCCTCAGTCGTGCCGCGACGTTAAATCAGGCGCTTGTTGGGAGGCAACCCAATACTTATATTTTTTTTCTCTTTCATTGTTTCTAGTAATGTTAGCATTCTCTACTAATGGGTTTTATATTTGCAGGCACAACACCAGGAAATTCTGCTGAAGATCACTCTGAAACAGTCACCACCGGACACATGCGACGGACCGTCGTGCTCTCGACAGTCCGTCCTGCACAACCGTGCTGGTTGTCAGAGACCCTATTCCTAAAGGTCTCTCACATATTCTAAGTGCCCTCCCACGGACATCTACGACGGACCGTCATACTCTCGATGGTTCATCCTGCATAACCTTCATGGCGGTCAGAGACCCCTCTATTAAGGGTCTCCATTTTTTTAAGTGTCCCGCGATGGACATCGACGACGGACCGTCATAATCACACCGGTCCGTGCTGATTGTCGGCGCTTTGCGCCCCAGGTTTGCTTCACCTACCACTTTTGTATTTCAATTTTTTTATGCATTGGGGACAATTGCATGTCTTTTTGTTGGGGGTGGGGTAAATGGAAAGTGAGTGCTAGGGTGAAGTCTGAGTAGCCCAATTCACTATCCTCTTTTGGGGTTTTCTTGCCTGTGTTGTTTTTCCCCAAGAGACTGATTACTTTTTCTGTTGAACCGGCATGTCTATATATTTCGTACATAGTTTAATTCTGGAGCATGATGGCTAAAATGATATCCTAATAAACTTTAAAATGATGCATGACTAGACATAGTAGCTGATAATTGTGTGGCCCTAAGCATGACATAAAGTTACACCATTGCATTACCCTAAGTCTTGAATTCGAACTAAGTGTCTGATAATCTGGTATTGTGATGAGATGTCAAGTGACTGTGAGGAAAATTCGAATGAGTCCACTATTGATACTGATCTAGAACTTGCCTGGTTAGTCCTGCAGAAAGAAAGCTGTAATAGACAATTAGGAAAGGATCACAGGCCCTTATTCAATATAGCCCATTTATAGCCTAAATAAAAGAAAACCAAATGAAATTTATCCTTCTTTGATCCAAATGATCTGAGCTTAAAATAGATCTTTCTTTTTCACCCCAACTAATCTTTTCTGGGAACAATGTGTTTGCCCTGGTCCCTCCTTGGACATATGCACCTCAGCTTATGCCAAAAGCATAAGTTGAGGGTGGCTAATGCAGTAAACAATCTTCGTTATGGATCTGACCCAACTTTGGGTATTGTGTACCTTGAGTCATGGCAAAGCCATGAGTTGAGGGTGGCTATTATGAGGAATGCTCTGGAAAGTGGGATTGAAAGAACAAAAGTAAAGTGACTCAAGAATTAGTTGAAAGAAAAGCAAAGAAACATAAAAATATACAAGAAATACAAGCAAGAAAAGAAGAGAGTCACTTACACAAATAAAGAAAGAAGAGAAAATAGCATGGTCAAAGAATATGAGAAACTGGGCGAGATAAAATGATAGAAAGTGGAAGGTTTAGCCGATATGTCAAGGAGGGCAAAAAGTCACTAAAGTATAACTAAATATACCTTGCCTGACCCCGAGTCTATGTTACTAGCTAAAAAAGTCCTATCGTGATCCTAAGGGTTGTTATAGCGAACTTAACAGTGCAGTGAAAATAATGGCAAGCTTACGGTAATAGGTATGAATGAGTGTGACTTTGTTTGAGAGCGAGTGTTGAAAAGTAATCCTTATACTCAAACTGAATCATCATGTGTGAAAAAAAGAGGATTCTGTTTTAAAGTGAGGACACTAGTTGCAATACCGGAATTGTTATCACCTTAGTGAGAAATTGAAGAGGATAGGTGTTAGTGCATGGTGAGTCTGTGTCATGTTCTGATCCCACATAATTCAAGCCTAATAGTTATAGCATTCATAGATTTGATTAGATTAATTGAGATTAATAGCCAAATGATTGCAACGGATAAAACATGGATACTATTGTACAAATATTTTTTATTGAGTCATAGTACGTCGCTTGAGGACCAACAACGAATTTAAGTTGAGGGTGTTGATATACCGTGGTTTCACAGTATTATTAATACTTTTTCCTTCAGATTAGTGTTTCCAAAAGCCTTTTTGTGCTTATTTTTACATAAGTTTCTTTTTATTTTGCAGGAAATCTATCCGAAGCTGAATGCGGAGATTTTGAGAGAAGAAATGCAGAAGAGACCACCTACGGAGCTTATGACGGTTCGTCGTGCTTATGACGGTCCGTAGGTGGCAGCGTAGTAAAGCTGCTGAAGGAAGATGGGGAAGTCTGACCAAGTGTGGGGTTACGAAGCTTGTTACAGTCCGTCGTGGCTATGACGGTCCGTCCTGCAGGTTCGTCATGAAGTTCAGAGAAGTGATCCCAGTACCCAGATTCCAAGAGTTGAAGTGTTTTGGAACGAAGACCCTCGACGTACCGTTGTGCCTATGACGGTCCTTCATACTTGCCATCGAGGGTGGTGAAGAGAGAAGCAGAAGAAATTTCATAAGTATGGGACGACGGATCTATGACGGTCCGTCGTGACCACGACGATCCGTCACGAGGTCCGTCGACCCATCCGTGTTTTGACAGATTTCCAGCAAATAGAGTCCTTGTTTAATTAGGTTTTTATTTTTTATAAATAATTCAAAAAACCTCGTTTTTGAGGGGAGACTGGGAGATTGTGAGACTCTGTTAAGTAAGACTCTTAGATTGTAAAATTCCTTATTGGTAAACATTGTATTGTGAGATTCTTGATAATCATTAGACTTTTTGTGAGATTATTGATTACTTTGAGATTCTTGCAAGTACATGAACTCTTATTTAATATATTTTAATATTGTGTTTATGGCCATGAGAAACTAAACTCCATAACTAGGATTGTGGGAACCATAGGCAAATAATGAGATAAACCATAACTAAAATAACAATTCTAGAATATTGTCTTGCATGTATTAATAATTCTTTCGCTAGAAGGTTTTTTAACGGATGGCCAACGTAGACTCGTCTTAATGCTACTTGCTGGACCAGGAGGTAGATAATAGGAAAAGAATTATTAACATAGATTTAGTGTATACTATCTAATAGGCTAGTATTGATTGGTACGAGGTAATAACTTAGTCAAATATCGAATACGATGCTTAATATGAGGTAAGGATAAGGGTTAGGATAGCAACACACGTAGCCGGACCAAGGTGGCGGAGTGAGATTTTCTAGATGCTGGACCAAGGATTTAGAAATACATAACTTTTCACTTTTCATGCAAGATACTAGGAAAGAATTGTTATAGTTAGAGTTATCAAGTTATGAACCTGTGTGTAACACGTAAACCCTAGTTACTTTGATTAATTGATTAAAATCCAACATTCAAAGTTGTTAAGTGTCTCTGTCAAGTTTGTTAATTGATTTTACTCATTTCAAAATAGAAACCCCCCTTTATTGCTTTTACTTTCCAAGGACGTCAGTGACCAAACAATAGTAATAACAGGTTGAAGTGAAGTCTAGACTATTTTCCTCGTGGGAACGATCCCAACCTCACTAGTTGGGTTATTTACTTGACACGACCGCTTTACTTCTTATTTGAGAAGTAAGTTTGAGCGTATCAATATTCTATGGGAAAATACTTAGTAAAAATCAAAGTAGAAAACTCTATTCAAGATTTTTTGAATATTTTACAAGATTAATATTCAAGGTACGTCCTTCTCAAAGAATTCCATTTATTCAACTCAAATTCCTAAATAAAATTGTGATATTAAGAAACTAATTCAAGATCTGAAGGATTCTTGATTGTTTACCTTCAAGCTAGATTTTCAAGACTTCTAATCAAATTCTTCTGCAAGATTCTTCAAGAACCTTTTTCTTCCAGGTAGGCAAAACTATCATAGTGTTGGACTAGTTCTTCCTCGTGCACTACATCTTTTTTCAACTCTGTACAAGAAAAATGTAGGATTCTACCCTAGATTTGAGCATTCTTGTGATAAGTTGATTTTGAGTTCTTGAGTTCATGTCAATTTTTAAAATATAAATTCCTAATTATTGAGTTTCTATATTGTTATTAAGATCTTTGATTTGATTTGTTCAGTTGGTAATTCAGCATGAACCCTATTTGGATTTGTAAATCATGAAAAAATTTTCAACGGTAACACTTGAGTTTTAAATTGATGTTTGAAGAAGTAAGTATGATAATGGGTAGACCTATAAACATGAGTTCCCTATTGTTGTTTATACCCTTGATTCAAGTTGTTCATGCCCATCAGTTGAGTATCATTGAGAGGAGTAGTATCTTCAAGTTCTAAGTCTTGACGTTTGAGTTCGTACACATTGTGGGATCATATTCCTAATCATGGGGTTACTATATGCTTCCCATGAAGTTCCTTAAGATTAGTAGTTCATGCCCGTAATTTTGGATGAACCATATAAGTAAAGAAGTCTTGAGATGAGAGGTATCATTGAGTCATTCAGTTTAGTAGTTCATGACCATAATTCTGCATGAACCCTTCGAGTTCAGCATTCTTTAGATGAGTAGTGTCATTGAATCCTTTTGTTCTATGGTAATTGAGTTCAAATATTCTATTTTATGCATGGTTATTGAAAAGAATAAATTGAGTCGTTAACCTCTCTAATTCAGCATGAGACTTATTTCAAGAAGTCTTTTTATAAATTGTTTTAAAACTTGTTTTAAAGTCTTGAGCACTGAGTTGAGTAAGAGTAGACTTGAGTTCATTTTCTTAAAAATGATAACAGGAACTAAGTATTCCCAATAGTAAATGTTTTTATATTTAAGATTAGAGGAAACTTAGATTCCCAAAAGAGTTTTGAGCTGTTTTGGTACCCTCTCTTTTAAGAGAAATATTTTTTAGTAAATCTCAAACACAAAAAGACTTATGTTTTTAAGCATATGAGCTAGTTACATTTTTGGAGTAGTATTGAGTACCGATATGTGTACTAGTTTGAGTTCAGATAATTCAAAGTCTTTATAAACTGTGTAGCCAACATAAGTAGTAAAGGGTCATACTTTTAGATTATTCCTTAATTATTTTTAGCATAGAATAGTGGATCCACTTACTGAGTAGGTTATATACCCCGAAAAAGTATGGAACGGCCCAGACAACGTGCATAAGCACGTTGTACCATCACATAGCTCATAGTGATAATTTTCTTTTTGAAACTCCCACAGAGATATTTCATATTCTTATATATACATAGTATAATTTCAATTGTCATATACATGTTGAGTTTATCTTGTATCCTTGCATACATTAAGTTGTTATTATTGTTTTAAAAGTTTTCCATATATATTGTATCTTTTATTATTGTTTTATTCTTGAGCATCATGAGTTGAATATCTTGAGTTGAGTACATTTGAGTCTAGTACAATATCTTCGAGTGGAGTATCTTATTCTTGAGTTAAGTTGAATTGAGAGAGTTGAGAAGATGTAAGTATGTTTTCTTTTTATCAAGTCCAAGCTTACTTTTATGCTTTAGAATTTTCCTTATATGCTCGTACATTCCACATACTAGCTATTTGGCCTATGTCGTTTCATAATGCATATACATGTATTACGGATCATCAACAACAATTTTGTTGAGGTCATGTGATAATCCAGTTAGCTTTGTTGAGCATTCATATATAATTAATGACTTCACCTTTATCTTCAATTACTAGTTTTGAGATGTTGTGGGGCTTTTCCTGATATCCTTCTGTAATAGTAGAGGCTTTTTAGATAGTTATTAGAGTTTGAGAAGTTTGCGTGTTTATTTTCTCAAAGATTTGAAAAACTTAAGTTGCGTATTTTTTCTAATTGAATATTTTATGATATATTGAGTTAATGATATTAGTTAAAACTTTGTATGAATTCTAATTCAGTTTTAAGTTTATGTATGCTTGAGTAAATTTTTCACTAGTAGTTAGCCATGATGAGGATTTGGTTGGGGACCAAAAATTGTTCGCGAGTGTCAGCCAAGTCCAGGGTGTAGGCTCAGGTCATGATAAATAACCTCTCCCTATGTAAACTCGACTCTTTGGTGGAGAGCCACAACAATCACCTCAATATTGGGATCTCTTTCCCTCACGTTACTTAACTCCCTCACTTTGAATCATCTCTAACTCATTTTCAACATCTACCACTTTAACGAAAAGAACACCAAAAACAACAACTTGAGAAACTTTCAGATGAATCGGAATAATAAGACCTTTGTCAAACCATCTAACCCTTTCCACCTTAGTGGTAAGTATCATCGACTTCCTCGATATTGTATGAAATTTACCCTCATGATCTACTAATTAGATACCACATTGCTGCAAACCCTCTAACTCGACTCTCTTACACTCCCTCTCACTGCGTAGAACAATTTTTCTAGAAATACTTGAGTAAACTAAATCCAAGATAGTGAAGGGGATCTAAATTTCCTACTATTGAAAAAATCCCTCCACCACTTCTTGGCAAAGCCATTCATCTGAAACGTTGTGTAGTCAACTCTATGAGAATCCACTAATCAAAGATTCTGAAACCTCTCATTACAACTAACTACAAATTCATAAGCGTCCTAAGTTGAGTCAGCGGTATAAGTCAGAGGATTCATTAGTCTATACCTCCAAAACATATTTGTTGAAGGACTATTCTCCAAGTGTGATGCAATACCTTCCAATTCCATACTATCTAAACGGTGAGCTATAACAAAAACTGGCAGTCTTTGGAGTCCGAGAATCTTGAACAACCATGATACTTGGAGTCTGACCTCCAACACGGGTTTGTTTGGCATAAGAGGTGACATGCAAAGTTCTTGCCTGAGCCATCAACTCTAGAAGTCCTACCATACGAGCCAAGGTATATTAAAGCCCTGGTAGAAATAATACTGGGTGGATCCCTAGTTGGTTCATCCATCTCTAAACGATCCTTGACATCCCTATGAATAACATCTACATCATGAGGTACAATCCTATCATGTCCCTAGGTAGCTATTCATAATTCTCCTTCCACAGGTGCTGCAATACGGCCCCTACTCTGACCTCGACCTCATCCCATGCCTCTACCTCTGGTAGTGCTCCCAGAAGAAGGAACGAAAATTTGCTCTTCATCACCTCCTTAGATGTACGAGCCCTCACCATCTAACAGAGACTCAGATAGCAAAATTAGAACTTTAACAAAGTTAAGTGTGCATGATAAGGAATGAAAGACTATAATTTTCCTAAATGTCCTATAGCCTCTTGATGATAGGTTTGGATGTTTTCATATAGATATGCAAGACTTTACCTGATATTGCTCTTGTACTCGTGAGACTGATGAACCCGGGGCTTTGATACAAAATTTTCACGACCAAAATTTACAAATCATGATGGCACCTATGTGCCCAACAGATTGGTAATCTTTACAATAATTTTTCAAATTTAACTAAAATATTGCGGTAAAAAAATAAACAAACCGTAAAAATGTCCATCACACTAAGTCCATCATTTTTCTTTCATATTAGATTTGTTTATTCTCGATTTCTCCATTCCTTCCTATATGCCTTTCTAGAACCCGTCTAAATAATGTGCGCAGTACAAAGTTCATGATGCAGAACTCATTTAGTTCATCCTATTGGTGTGACCCATCCGAATAAAAATGGGGAAAACTAGAATACCGCCCAAGAATTGGTGTCAGAAATATAAGAGTTTGTAAAATATGGTTCAAGTATGAGAGTAAAATGACATTCTTAAACATAAGAGAGTTTGTGTCTCAAATCGAAAGAAACATAATAAACCATAAAATAGAGGAAGGTGTGGATTGTGGAACAATAAAAAAGCTCACCACAACTCCAAGATATTCCAAGTTTGGACTCCATACAGCTCCACTATATGTGCTCGTATTAGGAATCGAATTTGCACCGCAAAAGGTACATCATGTTTAACATGTGTTCGAGACTACATGTACCTGGTATATCTCATAAACCCAAAACAAAGAAAGAGTGACGGGAGTTCATATAAGGAAATCAGTTTTTTACTAATGCAAATCTATATTATACTAACCAGTTATGTTTCATCAAATAGAGGTAATAAAAAATATCAACTACTTTCGAACCATCAATAAACCACATAATCATAAAAAATGAAAGATGTCATGAGATGCAATGAAATATGACACTAGGAAAGGGTATGACTCATATGCCAAGAACTCTCTCCATCGTGTACACATGATACTCCTTGGAAATACATAAAGATTTCATAATCCCTGCGGGACTCCAAAGGTCCATATACCGACACTAACGATCTCCACATGTCTGTGCTGGTGATCTTAATGTAGTATCATGAAATCGAACAATTTCCGCACGGCAGATCTTTATGTATCCAAATTATAATTTTAACATCTCTCCATCCCCAACACAGACGATCGCCACATGCCCAACCAATATGCAAATTCATTTCAATCAATGTGCACAATGTGATATCAATTAAAAGGAATGATCAAGCATCTCAATGAAATATCAATATGATATGTAATCACTTCAGATATCACAATTATACAGGTTCAATAAAGAACACAATCACACATAATAAATTAATTCAATAACATATTATATAATGTGAATATGCTTTGGAATTCTCAAATTTCAGTCCGCTTTCTATCATAACAAACGTTCCCTTTTTAATATTTGTACTCGTACCAACGCTGCTCACACTATTGGTACGAGACCCCAATGTTTCTCCCTATCCCTTGGTGCATTAAATTTTTAATTTTTAATTAGAAAAACATACTTTAATGAAGTCAGGAAGTCTTAAATTCAAAACATGTGTCAAGAATTCTCATGATTTTTCCTTTTCCTTCGGTCAAAACATGAGAATTTTCCCAATCTATCAGCTATGTAACATTCGAAAACAAAAGGGTCCATAGACCCTAGATCCTAACTCACACTATATATAATCAAACTCCTAATTTTGATGTCAATTGATATGTCAATACACATATTTGTTAAAGTTTACGCCTAGTATTAAGCCCCATCCCTCCAAATATCACAAGTCTATGAATATTCATATAATAAAACGCAATCCAAAACATAATTTTCTATATCCATACATTGAAATTCCACAATGAAGTAATAATTACTAGAAAATTCTAAAATTAAAACAAATAATTCATACCTTGTACCCTAAACAAAACGGAAGTATCCAAAATTTAAATTACATTATCTTTGTTTTGTCGAGAATTAATCTTTTTCATAACAACCATTTATTGTACCCTGAAATAGAACCATCACGTGTTGCACAAACAATCCAAAAAAATTGATTCTTTTCCTCTATTATTTCAACAAAAATCCTATAATTTCTAACCCTATGCCGCTGATTACTAACCCACGAAAATACAATAATTTCCCACCAATCAATAAACCAATAAGTGATGCCAACATTCAAAAATCAAGATATGCTAATATACTTTGGAGTTTTGGCACGAGTTTTTGCTTGAAACAATCTTTGGCTTATTTGATGTCAAATCCGCAGAGTGCCCTCGTTTGTATTTTATTTTATTTTGAGTTTTGTTGTTTCTAGTTATGACTAATAAACTATTAAACCCCTCTAAACGTAGTTTAATTGTATACATGGGTCAAGTGGTAAGGATGTTAAATAAAGAATAAATTACCTATATACTTTCCTATCTTTTTCATAATTCCTATTATTACCCACAAATTCTAAAATTTTCCAAAATCCCTTATTTTACCCAAAAAACCCCAAACGCTAGATACATAAATCCGAACTCCCAAACTAATGTTTGTCCCTTCCTTATTTCACTCAAAAAATTTACTCCCTATTTTTTTTTGTCACACAACCTTAGCAATTATTTTGTCACTCACGTTTAATATTCAAAATTAGATTCTTTCTTGTCAAAGCTATTTAAACATCAATGTAGGTACTTTTTTCATTGTCTCTAACTCTCTGTTCATCTTATGAATTTTTTTATGTTCCTAAAAATGTTTATACATAATTTAGTCTTTTTTTAAAGAAAGTTCAAGTTGTTCCAGAATAATCTGACATCTCGTTCATCAGTTCCATAGTTACAAACGAAATTAACACAATTGCAAATATAGATCGTGAATCATGCAAAATGTTATTTAGGGCAGGCTATTAAAATATCTTGTTTATCTTAATTAATTTGGATCACACTCCTATTATCACTCTCAAAAGCTAAAACACTATAATTTAAGTTTTTTGGCTCACAACACTTTTGCCAATTAAGTTAATCTTAATGCGAACAGTGTTTTTACTAAATCGATATATCACTACTACAATCCCATTTTGTTCTGTGCATCTGATGCTTAATTTTCAATGTATCTCATTTATTTTTATAAAACATTGATTATCAAATAAGTATCTTGATACATAAATACATACAAATAGATAATCTTATTGTATCAAATACATTATTATCATCTACAAAATGATATATTTGTAGATATCCTTTATTTCAGTTACATACACCCTTCTTTCACAATATTATTGTATTATATACATTATTATCAACTACAAACTAATACATTATACAAAAAAGTATCTTATAAACTTGAAATATTCCTAAATTACATATTTATCTTTCCATACAAGCAATGTATCTTCTTTCAAAGTCATAAACTAAATAAAGATACCCAGATGATACAACAACTTGGTAACATTTAAAATCAGTGATATATTCCATAAAACAATTATTTCTATATATCAATCAAAAACAATCAAACAACTAACTTATACTTAATATCATGTGCAAAATAAAACTATATTCTAATGCATACCCACATTCTTAAACATTTTGACTTCTTATCCCAAATTACATTTATATTCTATAAAGTATAGTGTTTCACAAACACAACAAGGTACAAAAAATGTATTGCATCATGCTAAACATTTTATCATGATACAATAATTCAAATTAATACTACATGTATCACAAGTAATCGGTTGAACTCTAAGCAAACACTTTAAATGCAAAAGTACATATGTAATGTATCTAATTAATAGGAGTAGAGTACTTATCAATTTATACAAGTTGCATGAATATCGATGTATCACAATTGTATAGTCATATCGAAATCACAAATAAAAAAGTTGAATTAACAACACAATATATGTAATTCCATACCTTTGATTGTCAGATATATTTTACTATGAAATTAAAGCTCGAATCTATTTTATACATTGCATATCCAGGCTCATATTTTTTTCTAGATTATTAAATGTAAGATCTTTCTTCTTCCACATTCTTCATGGTCTTAGCAAAATCAAAATATTCATGACGTGTCTTCTTAGTTTTTTTGATAATTTTGAATCAAAATTGAAAGGACCTTTGAAGAATTGGGAGAAGAAATTCGAAATACATTACTTATTTATCGTTCATAAATCACGTTGCTTTCCTAATTCATGAATGTATTTATGATTTACCAGATATTGTTTTCGACTTCTAAAATCTATGACGATTTCTGTCAAAATTGAAAAAAGAAAATTGAATTGCTTTGTAAAGACTCATCGGTTATTTTAAAGAACTAGTCATCTCTCTCTCATAAACGACCATTCAATAAATTTTTAATGAAAATTTTAAACTATTAGGTTAACTAAGTTATTTTATTTGCAGATAGTTTTTTTAATATAATCAATTAATTTGTATTTGATGGGGTAGGTGCATATAAAATTTTTAATACCATATACAAATTACCCATTTGTTTGCATAACTAAAAGAAGTTTCTTTATTAAAAAAATTGTAACCAAGGCCAATTGCGCCTAACATACATCAACGATGAGGAACGAGAATGATTATGGTAAAATCATCCATTAAATCTCATTTTGTTAATGTATATGATAGTCTATAATTACATTTATAACCATGTTGGCTATCAAAGAGAAACAAGAGAACTTGAAATTGATTTGAAAATAAGAAATCTGAATACATATGCTAACATTTACTTTTGACTTATGAAAAATTATTAATGGCTAATAATACATTGGGTAATCATTTGTTAATATTCGGAGTTATATGATGGACTAATCATGAGAAAATATTTTGTCGCGCTAAATACTTACTACATAGTAATTATGTTTTTATGATATAAGTATATGAAATTAGATATTGGTATATTATACTATATGAAAACTATTAGCGTTGTAGTGTTTACAGAAATTATTACTTAACCCTAGATTTGAAATTATGGAAATATCATATTTGATCTATTGGTTGAAATCAAGATTTAGGAACTTTTTTTATAGATTTGAGTGACTTCTGTTTAAGTCTAGACACATAATAATATGAGTGTTGTTAGTTTCAAAATCTTATTGTGTATATTTATTTTAATAGATTGCATTGGTTTGGAAGGCAAACTAAAGGAGAATACTCAAGTCCGGAGTGATTGTTCGACTATATAAGGAAAGTGGATTTCTAAAACCTTGTTAATTGTATATAATCGAGTTTTTCCTTGTGGTTTGGGTTTGGGGTAATGGGACTTGGTTGTAGGTTAACTTGTCCATATTTAATAATTTTAATGATAAAAAAGGGTAATAAAAGGTAGTGTGGTTAATTTATCGGTGTATGACATGTTGAGAATTTTGTAAAAGACTTATTAATTCATTATTGATGTTGTATCACAAATGTTTTGTTGTGAAAATGGAAATATACTCATTATTTGTGTGAACATGTCATTTGCATTTACTCTAAGACAAACCTAAAATGGCAATACGAACTAGATATGGTAACTATGAGTTCCTTATAAAGTAATTTGGTCTCACTAATGCCTCGGCGGCGTTTATAGACCTCATGAATAGGGTGTTTCAAAGTTACTAGCTTCATTTGTCATTGTCTTCATAGAGGACATCTTGGTATATTCAAAAAATGAGGTGAACACATGGATTATTTGAGAGTGGTGTTATAGATGTGTAATTAACACCAACTATTTGCCAAGTATATCAAATGTGTGTTACGATTCAGGTCACTGGCATTTCTTGTTCATATCATCTCCAGTGAAGGAGTTGAGGTTGATCCAAGGAAAACCGAGGCGGTGAAAATTGGCTTAGGCGATTGACTCCAACCAATTTAAGGAGCTTCTTGGGTCTAGCGGGATACTATAGGACGTTTATGGATGGTTTTTTGTCCATTGCATATCCCTTGTGTACCTTGACCCAAAAGAGTGTGACTTTGAGTGGTCGAAGGCATGTGAAAGAAGCTTCCAAATCCTTAAAAAGAGGCTTACCTCCGCTCCCGGTGTTGACTTTACCGGAGGGTACCAAGGGCTTCATTGGATATTGTGATGCCTTCCAAGTGGGCTTAGGGTGTGTGCTTATGCAAAATAAGAAAGTAGTAGCCTATGCCTCTAGTCAACTTAAGGTGCATGTGAAGATTATCCAACTCATGATCTTGAGTTAGCGGCTGTGGTACTTTCCTTGAAGATATGGAGGCATTACTTGTATGGTGTTCATGTTGATTTTATACCAACCATAAGAGTCTTAAATATATGTTTACTCAAAAGGATTTAAATCTCTGACAAACAAGGTGGTTGGAATTGTAGAAAGATTATGAAAAGAGTGTCCTCTATCACCCAGGCAAGCAAAAGTGGTTGCAGATTCTCTAATTTGCATGAGCATGGGTAGTGTGTCTCATGTAGAAGAATCCAAGAAAAGCCTAGTGAAAGAACTTCATAGGTTTGCTCGTTTGGGTGTTAGGTTAGAATATTCCCTAAATGGTGGTTTTATGGTTCATCATAACTCCGAATTGTCTTTGGTGGTTGAGGTGAAGCCTAAAAAACACCTTTATCAGCGATTGATGGAGTCGAAGAAATTGGTTATTTGTTAGATGAATGAGTAATTCTCCGTAGGGGGATAGTATTTTGAGGTATTAAGGAAGGTTATGTTTTCCAATGTTGGTGATTTGAGGAACCAGATCCGTGAGGAAGCTCATGGTTCTCGTTATTCCATCCATCGGATTCTACAAAGATGTGTCATGACCTTCGAGAGGTGTTTTGGTCGGACGGATTAAAAGGGGACATAGCAGAGTTTGTTGCAAAATATACCAATTGCTAACAACTGAAAGCCGAGCACCAAAAGGTGGGTGGTTAACTTCAAGAAATCCAAGTTGATAGTAGGAAGACATTAACATGGATTTCATGGTAGGTTTTACCTCGGACTCAAAGGAAACATGACTCTATATGGTTGGTTATGGATAGATTGACCAAGTCTGCTCATTTTATTCCCATCAAGTCCACTTACTCAAAGGAGGATTATGCAAGGATCTTCATAGATGAAAATGTGTTTCGCCGTGGTATTCCGTTATCCATCATATAGGATAGGGGTGCACAATTCACATCTAGATTTTGGATGTCATTCAAAAAAGGATTGGGTACAAAGGTGAATCTAGCACCGCTTTTCATCCTCAAAAAGATGGTCAAGCCGAGCGTATTATTCAAACACTTGAGGATATGCTTAGATCTTGTATAATTGACCTCAAGGGAAATTTTGGATAGCATTTGCCTTTGTTGAGTTTGCTTACAACATTAGTTACCATTCATCTATATCTATGGATCCTTTTGAGGCATTGTATGGAAAGATATGTAGGTCTCCAATTGTATATTTTGAAGTGGGTGAGTTTCACTTTTGGGTCCCGATGTCATTTATAAGACTTTGAAGAAACTTCATATAATAGAAATTTATTGAGAACACTATAGCTAGCAAAAGTCTTATGACAACCATAAGAGAAGATATTTAGAGTTTGACGAAGGTGATAGGTGTATCTAAAAATTTCACCTATGAAAGGAATGGTGAATTTGGCAACACAGGAAAGTTGAGTCCTCGTTATGTGGGTCCCTATTAAGTTTTGCAAAGGGTTGGTAAGGTTGCATATGAGTTGAAGTTACCTAGTGATTGTCTTTGGTTCATCCAGGGTTTCATGTCACTATTATTTAGAAGTGTATTGGTGATCCCGAGTCATTCTTCCTATTGAGGTTCAGGGTGTGCAAGAGAACCTCTCCTTTGAGGAGGTTGCAGTAGAAATCCATAATCATCAAATGAAGTGGTTGAGGAAAAAAGAGTTGGCATCCATAAAACTTATATGGAGAAAAAACCTAGTTGAGGGAGAAACATGGAGGGCCGAGGATGACATGAAGTCCCTTCAAATGATTTTAGTGTCATTCGAGATGAATGTTCATAAGGATGGGATAGTGTAACACTCAGAAAGTCAATGACATAAGGTAGAGCCTCACATGATGAACTAAAACTTAGAACACTGTTTCTAAGCCTAAAATAATGTTTATAGACCATGTAGGATGTTTTAGAGTAAAGACGTCAAGAAACATCCATTACGTCTGGAAACTAGCTAAATCAAACTAGTTGACGTCCGTATGTTTGGTGAAGATTTGAGAGGGTCATATGAAGTATAAAACGAGTAAAAAGACATTAAACAGTTAACATATAGTACAAAGGGTCCAAATTCCAATAAGGGCTTCCCAAGGACTGCCCGTAGGATCCTTGAGGAGGACCATCACCTTGGCGAGCAAGCTGCCAAAGTAGCTTCCGGCAACCTAGAATTGAAGGTCCCTGTGCGACGTACATCTGACACGTGGGGTGAAAGATTTGTGTCGCGACAGTTGAACACCTCTAGTTCAACTTCCACAACCCGCATTTCAAAAATAAAATGTGAAATTAGCCCCCGACGTGCCAGCGTCCTAGATTTGTTGAAATTGTATTTTAATGATTTTGACTTCACAAAAAGACCCAATTAAGTGAGGGATCTTTTTCGTAATTTAGGGGGTGATTAAAATAGCCTAAGGTCAGTTTTAAGTCATTTTAACTAGCCTTAACCAAATTCCCATAACAAAACCCAAAAGCTCTCACTCTCTCTACTTTCTCTCTCCCTAATCCTCCATTGACAGAAGAAGAAAGCTTGAAGAAGAAGGACAAATTTTCTAGGATTTCATTTGAATTCATGGATTAATATTCATTAAGGTTTGCGTTCTTCACTCTTGGGATGCCTATCCCCAAGATGTCCTCTGAAAGTTTGTTTTTAAAACACCAATTTCAAGATTTTTCTATTCTAATGGGTTATCTGCTAAATTTCAAATTGATTGTTGATTATGATTCATTGTGATTACCAATGAGTGATTAAGTGTATATTGTTTGGTAATTCATGTTAATTGATGGAATTTCATGTAGATCATGTCCTTTCCCTAAATTCCTCAAATCTTGGATCTTGCTTATGAATTGATGGGAATCGAAGAATGTATTAATTGTTATAGTTGTTTCATGGACTGCCTAGGGTAAAGTATTGTTGGTATTGGATCTATTTCTTGAAGAATTTATGATGAACCCTTTTTTCCCCTTACCTTAGGTTATGAATTGAAGTTAATTTGAATAGAGATGATGCAATTGAATTTATTATTGTGATATTTACTATGGTGATGATAGTACACTCCTTATTGGTTTGAATTAGATGATTGATGGTACAACCTCTATCGTAGCTTTGAAAAAGATTGGGGTAAAGCTTTCTTTTCTCAATCCTTTACTTTGATTATGATTACTTGTGTTTAATTATGAAATTATATTAAAGTGTACCCTGTGATAAAATTGCATAGGGTTGGTATGATGTTAATTGGAATGACTTGATTTATATCTTGTGAGTTTTCTAATATGTAATGATATAAGGATGGTGATGACTTACCTATGTTCCTTATCATAATGTGATTATATAGATGTGCTAACCTCACATCTGTGAATTGTAATGAAAGGACAATACTCATACAATTCCTATTGCTATGATGATGACTATACAAGGGGTAAATCCTATGACCTAAACTAGTCTATGATGATTAATAAAGGCTTATATACATTTCAAACGGGACTCTAGATTAGCACCGAGTGATCTTGAAGTTGAGGGGTTGTGCCTTCCCAAGGAGGGAACGTAGGGTTCACCATAGTCCTCACGTGGTCTATAGCCTCATAGCCCAAAAAGGGCATAGAGTGATATTTCCATGACAGCACCCAATCTCCCTAAAATATGTTTCCACTATGGGAATACTAGCTATTGGATCCACCTAGATGCTATGTTCACGTTCTACTACTTTGGCCTGTAGACCACCTTCAATCAATGAAAGATTTTACAACACCGAATTTCACACTTACCTCTTGTGGTCTATGTCGTTTAAGAAAGTGTTCCTTAAAGTAAAATGAAGTAATGAAGTAAACACTAACTAGTAACTTAAGAGGTTTGACTTAGCCTAGGTAGGGGTATGTAACTCTACCTATGCCTTGTGCTATTTTGCCTTGAGGGAATCCTTCTTATGTTCCTATGATCTTATAAAGTTACTATTATGTATATGTTAACCTTACAGGTTATTGATTCTATATGAGGTTTGTTTCACTTATGAAAATGTTGGTCTATGTTGCTAAAGTATGAGCAGGATTACTCTTGATACTATGTTATGTGAAGTTAGGCATTCTTTATGGTTCTTTGTTTGGTTTACTTTATTGAGTAGGTTTATGAGGATTTACTGGTTATTGTACTTGTAGGATAAATGATGGATTATGGGTAAGGGTCTTAATTATATTATGATGTTATGAACTTTTCTATATTTTTTCTTGACTTTACTTGATGATGTTGTTCTTGTTGTAGATGGTCTTCACTTAAGAGTTATGTGTTTATTGGCTTATATGGGTTCTTGGATGTCCATAAGGCTTTTCAAAGTAAATTAGAATGTATTGAACAAATATCTTCTTTAGAATGATTTCAATTATTTTATGTGCATATACTAATACTTAGTACAAGTGTGTACTAACCATATGTTATGTTAACTACAAAATGGAGGGTCCGACTGTTGATCTTATAGAAGGCCTTTGAAGACTACTTGGATATTCCCCAAGTATTCACTAGGTCCTCACCTTCCCAGGACGATGGCATTATCAAGCCATGATGTTGTTCTAGTATAAGACTTCTAGTTCATTCCTTTTTTATTGGGAGGATTGTTAAATAAGCCTATATGAGGTTCATTGTTGTAATGCAGTAAGGGTTAAGCCCAGTTGTTGTATTTGTTTTAGATCGTTCTAATATGAGACATATTATAGACTTCCTATGAGATTATGTTCCTATACTCCCTATATATATTATGTGTAAGCATGAGGTCTAAGTAAACCTCAATGTAGAAGTAACTAAAAAGTTCAACTTTTCCGCATTTGTAACCTACGAAATGTAATGACGAATGCTAAGAGGTTAGTCTTAGTCCTCTTCGAGGACGACAACATAGGTTACATCTAGGCGGTGGTCCCCGGATATGACAGTAACAATACTTGGGACTAAGACTATATAAGACTTAAAATAAAGACTAAACACATAAAAGGAACATGTGGTCTTGTCCTCTAATCAATGGGGACTCACCAATACTTCATCTTCAAACCTTAGAAACCTATCCATCAACCATGGCATATCAAAACTTCTAATTCACTAAATATTAGTAAAAAGAGAAAAGAAGGGGTTAGCACATTGAATGCACAAGTATGGAAATCATGCAAAATCAATGAAAAAGGCATTTAGTATAGAAACATGCTTTCATGATATTTTAATACAAATCTTCATTAAAGAGTGTAAGAGATCTAATCCAAGTTAACAATCAAATATAGAACATTTTCAAGTAACATAAATCACATAACCATATTAACTTAACCCCTACTAAAGGATATCCTAAGACCCAACTCAGTAAGTTATGAAACGGACCCCCATACAACCCCGTTACATACACCTACATCATCCTCAAGACTACCTCAAGTAAGTTATTCCATTTCATCACATAACCCATAGTTCACATTCAATAAGGTAATACTTTACATCATTTAGACTCCCTACCTAAGGTTTACGCTAAGACTCACCTAAGTAAAACATGAAGAGACCGTACATACACCCTCTTCAAGCCTACCTAAGCAGTCCTCAAAGCTACCCTAGATAAGTTCTATTTTCATCAAACTTCATTAAGAAACGATATTTTCATAAAAACATTTTGAAAGACAATCATCATTTATAGGACTTCACATAATGGTCTGGAAAAGACATAGGAAACCATATCCTAGCATATTCAAAGCCTACTCGTGCTATGTCTAGCCAGTGTCCCATTCCACTACCTAAATGTTGTAGATCTTCTCCAATACTAGAATGTATCCACATGATGAGAATAGGCATTAACCTACATAGACCATACTAGCTAGGCATGGAATCCGGAGTCTAGCCTACTCCGATGGAGGGTGTTCTACTTTCCAAGGGTAGAACAAGGACACATCCCATGTAGACACATAGTTAAGGCATATCAAAGGTTTCTTTGTACTCTTGTCTTACTCATGTAGAGACACTCCCCAAGCATATTCAATTGTTGCTAGTCATGTTCTCATAGAGTATATTCAATCACATAAGTAGCATATGAATAGGTACCAAATTTTTGTCACTACCAATCATAATACACCTGCCTATGATGGGTTCACTAGGTGTTCCACTAAATGTTCAATAAGAATAGCTCAATGACTTTTTTAGAGATGGTTTCATGTCGTTCAAGCCAACCTATCCAAAAGTCCATTATTCAAGCAAGAAGGATACCATTACGTATTTCAACTTCAAGGATATCATAAACTTCTTTAATTAATAAAGGTTTCACATTATTCATTCTTACAAAGGCATCATTTTAGGTCTACCGATCCTAAACATTCATTCATACACATACATAACAAGGGTGCTTTTGCCTACCAGGTCAAGCAATCACCTATTCACATATCTTTCATGCATCAAGAAAACGGACTTAGGTTTACCATATCAAGACACGACATTCAATATATTTTCATACAATATCATTCAAGTATCAAGTAGGGACACTAAATCTACCTAACAAGATATTCCTATCAATATATAGAACTCATCATAGTCTACCATAGTCACATATAATCATTAAGGATACCATGCTTTAACGTCATACATTCATACACAACCTCATTACATAGACACTTCTTAACCACCTATTACCATATACCATTACTTAAAGAAGAATCATAACATTAGCACTCATACAACATCACATAATCATTCTAAGAGTACTACACTTCACACCTTCACATTACACAAGATTACACATATATCACACCATACTTCATTATATAATCATATAAGTCATAACATCTTCAACATTATTACCTTACTTCGCATAAACATCTACACATCATACCTTCTACACATCATACCATCTACACATAATACTACTAAGATTTACGTAAACATCTAATCATTATATGGATGCATTCTAGTGTTGGATAAGTTCTATGAATTTTAGTAGTGGAATGGGACGCTATAGACACTGCACGAGTAGTCTTTGAAGATGCTAGTGACTTAATGACTTAATGAAAATAGTGACTTAAGCTAATGCATGTTAATGAAAAGGTACTTATGTAGAGTAGCTTTAATGATTGTTTAGGTAGGGTTGGAGAGGGTGTATGAGCGGTCTCTTCATGTCTTACTTAGGTGAGTCTTGTAGTAATTATAGATAGGGAGTTAAATTGATGAAATGGGAAAATCTTATCTTAGATAGTCTAAGCATCACTTAGGTGTGTGTGAAGGGGTTGTATGGGTGTTCACTTCATAACTCACTCAAGTGAGCCTTAGAATCACCTTTTGTAGGAGGGTCTATAGTGATGTGAATTAAAGTGATATTCATGTTATATTGTGAATGGACTTACGTGCTTATGTTGACTTAATGTTATCTCTTATACTAGTTTTATGAAGTATTACTCATAAGAGCATCTTTTATACAAATGTCCTTTTAAACATGGTTTTAATTGCATGTCACTATACTTTGTTCATTCTAATGTACTAATTCCATATATTTATCTTATCTCTAAAGGTGTAGGTGGAAATTGAGAGGAGTCTTGAAGTGAAACTTGGATTAGCATTCAATACAAGAAAAAGTTACGGTATGTCCTCAATAGATTTGAGGACATCATTATGTTTAGAGTTCTTCCTAAAAGTATTGTAATAGACGTAGATATTTCTATATTTTGATGTATGTGTCGTTTCCAAAGATATTCGTGTGTCTAAGATAGCGACGTCGAGACTTAAACTTTATTTATGATTTTCTATAAAAGAGATATTTTGAAGTACTACTATTTCGTCTGAAAATTTATAACTCCACACTACTTTTCATACGTGTATACAAAAAATGATGTCAAAGGCTTGTACAAGACATCCTAGAGGTACGTACGACGTGCCACGATTCGAGGGAATTATATTCTTTTAGGGTGTGCTCTCGGGTCGTCACACCAATAGCCATCAACACAATTCTAAACCAACAATCCAACAATACTAATGATTCAACAAATTTAGGAAGCCTATATACCATTCTACCATAATCTATGCACAATTCAATAGCCCAATACAATTTACACATGAATTCACTAGTATCAAGATGATGAAATCACCTATATTACAACCAAATTTAGAGATTAAAGGAGTCCTAGTGTTCATAGAGATTTTCATTTGAAAACATCAATTATATATCAATAACATCATTTCTTAACATTTGAAAACATTTCATGCAAGAAACCGTGACTTAGAGTAGAAATTGAATATTTTCATAAACTTTTAAATCTTTTAAATCACTTTGAAATTGAATCTAAGGCTATATAAAGCCTTAGATAAAGAAATCACATACCTTATTACAAGAATCTAAAGAGAATCAAAGAAGAAACTCCATTGAAATTCATCATCCAAGCTCCATCTACACCTTGAGGTTTCATGGAAGTTTTTGGAGAGAATTTGGGAAGGAAAGGGTTTTGGCTTAGGTGTTAGGGTCTAAATTAGAGTAAAATCACTTTAATAATCTTAAAATACCCAAAGACACCTAAAACAATCGTCCTTCTAATTTATAAGACTTGGGGTGAATTTAAACAACCCAAGCCAAGTCGTTTAGCATGCAGACTTGCACGTCCAAACCACGCCCTACTAACGACTTACCATCGTTTGGTCAACGCCCCGTCATTGGGGGCTCGTGGGTTCGTTCAGAGGCTAAAATTTGCAGGACTGAAGGCTCCATCGACGCCCCAAGTCGACGGGACGTCGTTTGAATGACTCGCTGTCTTTGTTTCATCGTTTGACACTGCATGCAGGCTGCCTGGCATCTTCAAGCCTTGAGTTGGGCTCCTCTCCTATGGCCCTTGTTGGTCCTAGGAGTAGTCGCACCCAGACGTCAAACCCCTAAACATGCATATCAAGGCATTAGGAACCTCCTCTATCTATTAAGACACCAAAAAAGTCACGAAACATGCAAAGGCACACTACCACACATACAAGCACATAAGTACTAGTCATCGAACGTGTTCGTAGTCCCTTGACGTTTGACTTAAAAATCAATCGTATTGACTTCAAAACTCATATACAAATTAATTAAGCTTCTTAATATCCCTTAAAGCACAAGTGAAGCACTAGATAATTCTATTTTACTTTTAGGGTCGTCACACTCAAATTAGAGACCTTAATCCTTTAAAATATAATGTATCATTGTAAGAAGTACAATAGTAGTCTATTACAAAATAGAAAGAACATAGTGGTATCATGTTGTCTCGGAACTTGAGGACATACCAATGCCTTGGAGAATGCAATCCTAGCCTTCCTTTTCTTCAATAATAACCTAATAACCCGAACCTAAACATAGTAGAAAAATAAAATAATATGGGTTAGTACAATCAATATGTACAAAGTATGGAAACCATGAAATTAAAACCATTAAAACATGCACAAATGCACTTTTAGTTTAAAACATGTTATTTCAATTTAAAAACAATAATGTACATACAATTAAGGCATACAATCCATACCATAAGATAAAGAGACATTCATATTCATAAGAAGCATCATATATAACCATAGTTCATAACTTACACCTTAGAGTTCAATTAACATCATACGATAACGACACCACCTATAGTCGCCTTTTCAAGTTCACAAGTGCAATGTACATATGAAGTCCCATACCCCTATATTATTATGACCCGAGAGCACCCCCAATTCATAACACAGAGTACTTCACCTCTCAAAGGTCTTGTACAAGCTTCGTAGCATTCATTCATTTCATATATATGAAAAGTAGTGCGGAATTAAAACTTTTCACAATAAAGTCAATCTCTTATATAATATATGAAAAGTACGTCTCGTCATAACCCATATTAGACACATATAATATCATAGGAAAACAACTCTAATTAAAAAAAAAAAATCTTAGTCTTTTATCAAGTCTTTAATAAGAGATATCTAGAAACATAAACCATGCCTTGAACATATGAGGACATACCAAGCGTCTGAGAGAATTCTACTTCCCAAGCTTCAACTTCTAATAAAATCCTCACTTGCCAATATATCGAATAAGCACATTGAATGAATTAAGTAAGGTGTAGATGCAAGAAAACCATGTAATAAGGGACATTTACTTTAAGATATATTTCATGCTATTTTTATAAGAACAATCATCATAAGAGTTTAAAAGACATATCACAATTCATCATTCACATATAAAATAATAACCACATAATCCATAAGACATGAACATAATCACTTAGAACCTATTTAAACATTTATACCCCCTATCAAGGGTTATCCTAAGACCAACTTAAATAACATATGAAGTGTCCGCCCACACACCCCCTTCACACACACCTAGATGATCCTCAAGACTACCCAAAGTAAGGATATTCTTTTCCATCACATATCACTTAGTTCCATATTCTTAAAGTAACCCTTTACATAATTTATACACTCTACCTAAGGTTACTATAAGAATTGCTTAAGTAAGACATGAAGAGACCTCACATACACCCTCTTCAAGGACACCTAAGTGTTGCTCAAAGCTACCCTATATAGAACCTTTTTATTCATCATACTTTCACTAGGATAAGAATATTCACTTAAACAATTTAGAAGATAATCATACATTTAGGGGACTTCACATAATTGTCTTGGAAGACCTAGGGAACTCACTTAGCATGTTCAAGGTCTAGTCGTTCCATGTATAGATAGCGTCCATTCAACTAACTACACGTTTTAGAACCTATCTAATACTAGAGTGCATTTCCCACATGATGAGAATACACATTAATCTACATATACCACACTATCTAGGTATGGAATCTGATGTCATCAAAAACCCCACGCCGTGGAAGGTGTTTTACTTGTCAAGTTTAGAACTAGGGCACATCCTATGTAGGCCCATGGTTTAGGGGATATCAAAAGGTGTGTTTTCACTTTTGCCTCATAATAAACTATATCTACTCCCTTAAGCATATCCACTTGGTGTTTTGCCTTTGTTCTCATAGAGTAATTTTCTTCAAATAAGTCTATTACAAAAGGTACCATCATTAAGTCCTACCAACTCATAATACCATTGCCAAGGATGGGTCCACTAGAGCTTCCAACCAAGGTTTATTAGGATAGCTCTTATGACTTTCTTAAAGATGGTTTCATTCATTTCCACCCAACCTACACCTAAGTCCATAATTCCACTCAAGAGGGCACCATTACGGTCTTACCACTTCAAGTCTTCTATATTAACCTTCTTTTCATAATCAAGGTTGCATATTACTCTTTCTTAGAAGGGCACCTACTTTAGGTATACCGATCCTAGAATTTAATTCATACATACATTTATTCAAACAAGACAAGGGTTCCTAAGCGTACCAAATCAAGAGATCACATTCAAATGACTTCATACATCAAGAAGAGTGAACTACATCTACCAAACCAAGACACAAGATCATCATATAAGAATTTTACAATCCATCATCCTTATACATTATCATTAGAAGAAAATATACTTTCATGACATTACGTCCACATTACACAATATCATCCTTCACATTGTACATCTATACAAGACCTAACATGATGATACTACAATTCACATAATAATGTCGACAAGGCCATCTTCATAGCAATTATAACAATTAAGCACCGCCACCATAAGTTGACCAAACCAATACATAGAAATTCTTTATAAATTCTATACAATATAAAGGAATTAGGTAAACTTACGACCTTGCAATATCCATAATCACCATTCATTATCCTTTCCAATAAATTCACACAACAAGAGATCTTACCAATGAGAATGTGAATAAGACTTGGACAACAATGTGTCCATATCAATTATCCAAAAACACTCAATATAGATATCAATATTATTAGGCAAACTATGAATAATTCAAACAATGATCAATATATACTTTAATAGCCCACAACAATCTACACATGAATTCACCCTAATTAGATCAAAATAAGTATACCCACTTTAGATAAACAATTAGGAATTTAAGGAATACATGGGTTCATGTAAATTTTGTCTCACGACAAGTGAGCACCCCCAAGAAGTAACATAGCGTACTCGACCTCTCGGAGGTCTCATACAAGCTCATAGATATCATTTCATCGCATTATTATAGAAATTTAGCTGAAAATTTAAAACATTTCTTATCATAACATAATACTAGAACATCAATTCATATATATAAAATCATAAGTACATAGTTAAAACTAAGTCTCTTTTGTCAACCTACACTTTCCATCAATAGAATTGATTAGGGAAACAACCTTAACCACATAAAAACATAATCTAGACTATTACATAATTTTTGAATAACATCTTGACATGGAATCCTTTAATCTTAAGGACCCCTTTTTGAACTTGGAAACATCTATCCAAGATCATCACTTTAAGAAAGATCCTCTATCCATCACCACCTACACTTTGTGTATAAGATAAAGATGAATGGTATTAGTTCAAGAATGTAGTAAGTATAATAACCATACAAAACATGCATTTAAGGAGAACATTTAGTTAGAAACCAAGCATCATGTCTTTTAGTAAAACTTCATGAACAATTGATACACACAATATAGTTCACATACATCATATAGATATGGACAATATTCATAAAAACACGTAAGACCATCCATCACATTTAACGTATATTCATTATCTTTATAACATAACCTTTCCTTTTTCAACATAAATCATTTACCTCAAGTAACCCTTAGGTAATACTTGGTGCAAAAAATGAATAGTGTTCCATTTCACCATCCACACTCAATCATCCCTTAAATCACCAAGGTGAACATTTGTACAACCTTCATCAACTCAATCACATAATTCATTAAAACATAGCATATCATTAAGATAACCTTCACATAACAAACATCATACTTCCTAGACCTCATATAAGGACTTCCTCTTTCATTGAATAATGCTTATGACCCATTTAGCATCACAAGACAACATGCAACGTTAATAATGCCAATATCATCATAATGAAGTAATAGAAAACATTGCACATATAGGGAGTTCATTTCATCAACATAACAAGTATAACCAATAGCATGCATATTAAGTAAGACCTTCATCATATAGTCAATAAGACCAAACCCACGCATATAATCATTCAAGTAGGTCAATACTACAATGGCATGCATAAGAGACAATATGGATACATAACATATAGAACTCCTTCCTAGAATTCCCTTCAATAGCAACTGTGCAACGTATAGGGTTCATTATATTACTTTCCATTTTTCATTTTACATTTAGTAAACTTTGCCTTAACCGAAATTAGACCATGTCAGCTAAACATGGAATCTTGTGTAATCCCCTTACACCGAAAGGGGGGCATCTTACTTGCCAAGGTAAGACATTAATCTTTGTATAGAATCTAGGTGGATCCACTGGCTAAGGTTCCTGTGGGGAAACATAGTTAAGGATCTAGTGGCTTTTAGTAGAAAACCTCTTTATTCTACAAAGCATTATAGTTTCCACCTCAAGAGAATATTGGTGAACCTACCTTTTGTTTTGAGAAGGTACACCATATTTGGTGAACTTACCTTCTTTTTGGTAAGGGACGCCTTTCTTTATCATGTTCATTAGGTGCTAAGATAACTTTCCCTTTTTGAAAAGACTTTAAGTCTTTATTAAATATTTGTTCATAAGATAGGATTTAGGAGACTACATTTCATATACATATACGTTGCTCATATATTAATAATGAGAATGTCCTTTCATGAAGAGATATATCATGTGAGAATATCCTTTCACATAATCATAACATATCCTTTTAGTAGATTATCATTAACATGATTCATTCATACATTCATGTGTGTGTAATTGTACATGTATAAGTAAACCTTTCATATAAACACATTTAGACACCACATGATCATACTTCATTAGTCATATACATTTTATCATAACATAGTATTAAGGTGCATAAGAGGAAAACTTCCAATACGTCATAATCATAAAATTACCATCTTATCATATACATCATGTTCATAGCTTAATCATACATTCATAACTTATATACAGAGAGAAACCACCCCAGGAACTATTCCCTCAAGGTCCATATGTGCAATGTATAGGAAATGTCACATACACTTTCCTACACTAGTACACCTCTCAAGTCATCCTAGTTAAGATGCATCTTCATACTTCCATTCATTCATTTGACATCATCAACATATTATATTTGTAGTTATGCGTGAGATGAATGTACATATTGGTCGTCATGATCACATAAGATAGTAACTTAGGACACCACCCTTCATAGGGTCACAACTCATATACCATATCCCTCAAGTCATGAACAACTCACACATATGACATTTAGGGAGTATAGACCACGCAGTCACATTACATCATAGGAGACAAGAACATATTCAACATTGAATAGAAGACTCCTACCATATATAAGATTGAAAATTCATATAGGGTTACATAGGTAGGGGTCATTTGATAATGGCATTCATCACAACAAAACATTTAGACCATACCTAACCCTAACTAAATCATTCACATATACTTAACACTATTAATACATCCTAGTCATGATACTAACATTGGAGACTACACAACTCCTTCATAATTATAAAAATCATCAGATTGAATCACTTTACATAAATTGCCCTTAAGGCCATGATAAATAACATATATACATATAGACTAGAATGTAAACACCGCCAGCACAAGTGGACCATACCACACAACATCAAATTCATTGCTAAAGACTAGGAATTAGGTCAATTCACCATTACTTCCAAGACATGATCACCATAGATCACTCCTCCACAATTCATATTAAATTGATATGGATAGAAATAGCAATAAGAAATTCTTTAGAATCTAGTCACAATTCAATTAACATGCAATCAAGATCACAAGACAAACATTTATGCATATTTGAAAAATAACAGGATCATGAGTTATTTGATAAATTCCATAGGAAACATCATAAAAACATTTAATAATCATCAATTAATCATTATAATTACTTTTATATCAGTCTGACAATAAACTCATGGCTAGATTGAAAGATAGGAGTTTTTGAGCATAGAATCACAATGGAAACGGTTTGAAAGAATTCCTCAGATGAAAGATTAACCAAGGATAAAGGTCTAACATACCTTAATAAAAGAGAAGAAACTAAATTTTGGAGAATAAAACACTTAAAATCCATCTCCCTATCTTGAACTTAATCTTGGTCTGTAATGGAGTTTTTGGAGTTTCATATTTGGGAGGGAAGGGTTTGATTTGAAGAATGAATTATAAATTTAAGGTTTTACTATTTTAATCAATCTAAAATACCCTAATTAACCTAAATAACCGCCCACCAACTTATTGGAATATGGGGTGAATTCCCTATTAACCCCTTCCCTTGGTCGTGTCTAGACAGTAACACTACAGGTCAAAACGTCGTCCATAATGACGAACGGTCGATGGAATGACGGGGATGTCCTGCCCTCCATCGTTTGTGAATGATACTCAACCATTTTGCTGTTGAGATCCTACACCTATGTGTTATAAATGCCCCTAACCGATGTGGCGTCAATCAATCAACTTAATGTTGTTTGCTAGGTGTTGTTTGACACAGCCTTGGCAGTGTTTTGCCAGCTTTAAGGTCCTCCTCAAGGACCCCTAGGGTGGTCCCTGGGTATTCCTACAGGAGTTTTTTGACACTATACACGACCATATACATTTTAGGATACTCTTCTATCATTTTAGACTCCAAACAACACTTTAACACAAGGCAAACGTACGAAGGCTCACTAGTGCACAAATAACTATTTTTCGGACGTCTTGGTCGTCCTTGACGTTTGGCCTCAAGCCTAACAAAACCAACTATTACAAGTTGTGACACACCTTATAGACAAGTTATTAATTCTTTAAGGCACATGTGAGGATCTAGATTTCCTTAGTTTAT